>UESW01003233.1:7949-57573 GCA_900491605.1 Calamus simplicifolius | reverse complement strand
CCCTGTCGCATTAATTAGGGCATCATTGCAGGGCTGTCTAAACCAAACTGTCCCATCCGGAGCGTGCCACCTGGACTTATACTCCCTATGCCCGAACCTACGCTTCGAACTAGGGAGTGGAGGGTATGTGTTGGGGGGTAAAATCATCATTGCATCAATATCCGTGCGAGGAGGCTAAGACCAACCTCCTCCCATCGGTCTCTCCCGAGCTTCCATAGCTCGTCTTTCCCGAGCTTCCATAGCTCGGCTTCCTCTAGCTTCCATAGCTCGTCTTCCCGAGCTTCCATAGCTCGGCTTCCTCTAGCTTCCATAGCTCGGCTCTCCCGAGTTTCCATAGCTCGTCTCTCCCGAGCTTCTATAGCTCGGCCTTCCCGGGCTCCCGTAGCTCGGCCTTCCCGGCTTCCATAGCTCGACCTTTTCGAGCTTCCGTAGCTCGACCTTTCCGGGCTCCGTAGCTCGGCCTCCCCGGGCTTCCGTAGCTCTGTCTCTCCCGAGCTTCCGTAGCTCTGTCTCTCCCGAGCTTCCGTAGCTCGGCTCTCTCGAGCTTCCATAGCTCGGCTCTCCCGAGCTTCCATAGCTCGGCTCTCCCGAGCTTCCATAGCTCGGCCTTCCCGAGCTTCCATAGCTCGGCCTTCCCGAGCTTCCTGTAATTCGTTTCCCCCGAGTCTCCATGGCCCGGCTTCACTGAATGACCCACGATCCAATACCCACCTCCGCGGAACCTGACGCGGGAGAGCCTCAACCTACTGTAACAGCACCTTAGGCAAGGAATCATGCTGAGAAGTGGTCTAGAACCTATCAAGGCTACATGAGACCTACACATCTACCAGATCTCAAGTCATCAAGGAGTTCTCCCAGCCGTCGATCCCCTAACGGACAAGATACGGATCTCAACAGCCCCACAGCGGCCTGATTCGATCCACTCCCGTATCCTAACAACCTCTGAACCTTCCAGAAGATGCTCAAGATCCAGGCGACAGCCTATAAGTATCACGCTCACAGATTCCTTCAGGTACGCGCGCGCTCACACCCTCACTCCCCACTCTTCTGCTGCTCGTCGGTGCTCTCACCCTCTAGAGCTTCCGATTGGCCGCCCCCCGGAGAGACTCTCCAGAGAGGGATCCACCTCCCCGTTTTCTGATTGATCGCCGATTTCCTCTCATTGACTTGAGCGTCAGAGGGTCTTCCGCGGAGGACCACCCCCAACGCCTCTCGTGTGAGGACTTGTGTGCAGGTCCGCCCCCTGGAGATCGACTGCGCCTGAGTCGGAGGACGGATCCCGGCGGCAACAATCACCTTGGATGATAAAACTTCTCAGCACTAATCTGTAACCAACTTTCTAAAATATGAAGTCTATCCAGAAATCTTGAGCCCAATCCCTATGAATTCAGTTCCATAATCTACAATTAAGTTATTAAACATTCTCTCAAAAAATTTTCTTGTAAGCTATATAAGAAAGCACTCAAATCTGAGCGCATGTACACTCATAATTTACATGCTTTCTGTTTTTAGATCATAAGCTGATCCAAATAATTTAGGAATCTGAATATTTATATAGCCTAAGCTCTCAAATCTGTGTGACTCATCTGAACTTTGAATATAACTCATCTGAACTTTGAATATACCATATCTAAGCTTATATATAAAACTAAATAATCCTTCCGAACACATACTCTCGACAAAGTTAATTAGCACTGCTAACTAATTGCCGTGCTCAGATGTTGACTCCCTGCACGTTGCCCGGAACTTAAGCCCGATTCACGGTACTTTAAACCATGGCTCAAATGAGCGAGCTGCAACGACTCAGGGAGATTAACGGGGAAATATTAAAAAACAAATAAAAAGAATCCTCGCGGCTGGACCTGGCATCCAAAGTCCAGACAAGCCCTTGCGTTGGGATTTCTCAGCGGACAGCTCGCACGAAAGCGGACACCGCAGGCGCATGGGAGGAGATTCCGTGACCCGCCCGCAAGTTGGTCCGACGGTCAAAATTCCGGAACGCGGTGGGGTTTCCTCGTTTGTTAGGCGCGTCTACCAGCTCTTATCCCCAGCTGTGGTCCAATTCTATCGTTCTTCGTCCCCCTGTTTCTTATTATCTTCTCCTTTCGTTATTTTTAGGGCTAAAATTTGATCGAATAAACTTCAATGGCATTCATATATATATATATATATATATATATATATATATATATATATATATGTTTCTTATTATCTTCTCCTTTGGTTATTTTTAGGGCTAAAAATTGATCGAATAAACTTCAATCGCATTCATATATATATAAAATAAATTTAAATATTTATTTTTTATTTAATCGAATTCAAATATAAATTTAAATATTTAATTAAAAAATTAATCGGATCTAATAAAAAAATTGTATCTTCATTCTTTATTTTTAATTTTATCCTAGAAGTCATCAAAATGAATTTCAATATTCTTGTTCCAATCTAGTACATTGAGAGAGAAGTGACTCGATGATGTCCAAGCATGTAAAGTGAGGATTTCAAAAAACATAGATAAATCATAAAGAGGGATTCAGATTTATGTATCCGTATAACAAATATGGATATGCTTGATATCCAATACGTATTCGTATCCATTTAAAACAAATATGAAAATGAATTTTAATATTCGTTTAGTATATATCCATATTTATATTCGTTAAAAAATATAGATACAAATATGTATATACCACTATCCGATTTGTATCCGAATTATTTTCAGTCCTAGTTATTTTGAACTTTTAGGGAGTGTTTGAAATAGGGGATAAGGGAGAAAATCCCTTGGATATCCCCTCTTATCCCCAAAAGCTATAACTAGAAGGAATATGTTTGAAAAAGTTTAACCAGTAACCATGGGTTATCCCCTAAACTTATTCCCTAGGGAACTCAGGAATAACTAAAGTTATCCCTTGATGGCAGAGTGGTAATTTTAAAAAGGTACTATTCCCTCAGCTATCCTTTGGATAAATGCTATCATTTTATCCAGGGATAGCTTTTGGGGAGTCAAACACTACCTTAGGGAGTGTTTGAAATATGAGAATATCCCCCTTATCCCCAGTAGCTATAACTAGAAGGGATATGTCTGAAAAGTTTAACCCCTGAACTTATTTCATAGGGAATCCAGGAATAACTAAAGTTATTCCTTGATGGCAGAGTTGTAATTTAAAAAAATGCTTATTCCCTTAGCTATTTCTTGGATAAAATGCTATTCTGTACATTTATTTAGGGATAGCTTTTGGGGAATCAAACACTACCTTAATTTTGTTGGCCGATAAGATGTTTACACAATCTTAACATAAAAATAGTTTTTAAATTTTATTAATAAAAAAGTGTCATAAAGAACTGTATAATTTGTTTTGCTAGGAAGTAAAACAACTGTATAGCAAGAGAATTCAAGATTTGAAGCAGTGCTGAAATACCGTACAATTTCAATGGATTATTAGTATTGACGTAGAATAACATTGGCACGGAGACTAGTATTGTATCCTATGTCGGTATCTGATACTAAATAATTTGTGAAAAGAGATGGATCAAAATTATGAATGAATTTAAGATCAGTGATTGTAATGAACGTCACGTTTGATGGGAGAATTTGAAAAGTGAATAATGAATGGAGCATAGGTTTGATGCAAACACTTGCTCGAGATCATGTTAGCTATCAAAGATTCAAATACGAGGACACGAACTTGATTCCAACCTCTTCCATCTCAGTGTTGCGCCAAGAGCTCATTCATCATCAATCGTTTGACCCTTCTATATGAATTGGGCACTGCTCAATCACAAGCCTTTCAAGGCACTTTTTCTTGATGTCCATGTCAACTTAATCTATATGCTGCATGAGTTGGATATGAGAGTCACAGGCATACTTTATTGAAGTTTTGCATGGTGTAAGTAAACATATCACATTTTTTCTATATTTTAACATGAAAAACTAATAGACTAGCAAATTCATTTTCTATGATAAGAGAAATCATAAGTAAAATCCTAAGGTAGTGTTTGAAATAGGGGATAAGAGGGGATATCCCTTCTTATTCCCAAAAGCCATAACTATAAGGTAGTGTTTGAAATAGGGAATAAGAGGGGATATCCCCTGGATATCCTTTCTTATTCCCAAAAGTCATAACTATAAGGGATAGCTGGGAATAAAGTTAACCAAAGGGATAATTTATGGTTAACCATGGGTTATCCCCTCAATTTATTCCCTAGAAAATATAGGAATAGCTGGTTATCCCTTCAATAAGAGTAAAAAAAAAGTTATCCTATGGATTTACCTTTTTCTATTTGATATGATCAATGGGATATCCCTAGGGATATCCCTAGGGATAGCCAGGGGATAAACTCTATCCCGTACACTTATCCATAGATAATATTTTTTCTATCAAACACTACCTAAGGGATAGCTGGGAATAAAGTTAACCAAAAGATAATCCATGGTTAACTATGGTTAGCCATGGGATATCCCCTCAATTTATTCCCTAAGGTAGTGTTTGATAGGAAAAATATTATCCATGGATAAGTGTACGGGATAGAGTTTGTCCCCTGGCTATCCCTAGAGATATCCCTTGGCTATCCCATTGATCATATCAAATGCAAAAAGGTAAATCCATAGGATAACTTTTTTTTACTCTTATTTGAAGGGATAACCAGCTATTCATGCATTTTCTAGGGAATAAGTTGAGGGGATATCCCATGGTTAACCATGGATTATCCCTTTGGTTAACTTTATTCCCAGCTATCCCTTATAGTTATGGCTTTGGGAATAAGAGAGGGATATCCCCTCTTATCCCCTATTTCAAACACTACCTAAAAATGCAGGAATAGCTGGTTATCCTTCCAAATAAGAGTAAAAAAAGTAATCCTATGGATTTGCCTTTTTGCATTTGATATGATTAATGGGATAGCCAAGGGATATCCCTAGAAATAGCTAGGAGACAAACTATATCCGTACACTTATCCATGAATAATATTTTTTCTATCAAACACTACCTAAATGTGTGTACTGAATTCACCTTGGTCAACTTCTAACCAGCTTAGAAAGCTAGTGATACAAGGCCATGGTGAAGGCGTGCGCATGGGAAGCTTTTAACCTCTGATGTTCCAGTATCTGAACTGGTGGATGGCTGAGGAAACATTGAGAGAATATAGAGATCTCAGTATGTCAGCTGATATGGTGTGTCTTATAATTAGAGAATACACCACTAAAGGGGCCTTGCTGGCAAGTGAGGCCCTAGGCTCCTCTCACCCTTGCAATGGGTCAGGAGCTAGAGCAGAGAGGCCCATTGGGTACTTGAATCATTCAAGGCTCTATACCTGGATATTATTGGCCTTCCGGACTATCTCTTTGTTTGGGAGTGCTGGAGAACCTGAGAGCTTGTTTTGGAAAATTTCCACTAGTGAGCTTTCTTTGATCGTCTCTACTGGGGGGCATAATAAATCTCTCTTTGTGTTTTCTTTGATTGAATCTAGCCTTTTTTGCATAACATCAGCCTATTTGACAACCAAGATACCAAAGCATCATTTGATATAGTACATTTAAGATCCAATCGGTGATAAAAATATTTAATAATTTAAGAAGATTCACAAAAGATACAAGGAAGAGCTTAATATATCTTAGATAAGTTTTGTAGTACCAATGCATGTTGCCCTATACTAGGCATACCATATTATTCTGGTTAGGAACCGATACTTGGTACGAGGTATTTTGAATATTGATTCGCCGAGCCAACTTTGTATCCAACATATTAATGTTATGCTAATATAGCGCACTAGTGCAGAATTTGGTACCATGATCACAATCTTAAGTAATATATCAATATCATTGTGGCTAATATATCAAGTTAATCTTTGCACAGATGTAAATCTATAATGTACTTTTATATGATTCACAATTTCCTCAAAGAATTTACATCATAATAGTGCATTTCTTTTATTTTATTCTGTTTCAAAACAGTAATAGTTCAGTAGGTAGCTTGGCATTGCTTATTATCTTTCCATATGTCATGTGGTAAATGTTTTGTCCATCAGCACTCATCCTGGCACTCATATTGACATTACTTCTTGAATAATTGTTTTGAATGTCTCCATGGCTTATCAAAGTATCCTAAGATTGTGTTCTAATTTCTAGCGGCGATTGTTTTTATATCTCAATGTGGCCCAGTCTTGCAGGCTGTTCCAAGTTGTGAGGTTAGGAAGTTAAGGGTCGTAAGTTTTTGGTTTTGGAAAATAATCCTATTATTTGTCTGAACTACGGATCGCTGCGAGCATCTTCTAGTGTTGTGTGCCTCTAGCATGTTGCAGCTGCAAAGAGTTTGCTGGTTAAAACTTATGTGATATTTTCGGTGATGTAACTAAACTAACCTGTACTCTCTTTCTTCATGCTTATTTTTTCTTCAGATCTTTTATAAGACTCAATTTCTTAATGCAACATTGAGGAGCATGAAAATTGGCGTAATAAAAAAAGGGTGATCTATTGCATAAGGCTCCCCCACTATAAGTTCTTGGAAGAGTTATATATTATAAGCCTTATCCCCACGTATGGAGAAGTTGTTTCTATGTTTTGAATTTATGATAAATACCCAGGTCAGAATGGAGCCACTTTATTATTACACCAAAGCTCACCATCAAATTTGGGCATAATGTCCTCAGGATTTTGAGATGACAGTGGTTTTATGTTGGTGGACATTTATGCTAGCTCTTGAAGCAAGGATCTCATCACAAGGATAATATTTGATGCTAAATGCTAAATGGTGGAAGCTGTCAAGAACTCTGACAGTTTCCAGGAGTATGAACTTAGCAGCCCCGTATGGTTATATTGATTTGGGATCATTCAAGACCTTGGGCAAAGTCAATTGTCGCATGTTAGACAGGGCAAAGTCTTTGGTTTTTGATTGAAATTTCACTCCCGTCATTAGTATCTTTTGTGATAAATTATCTTTTTTGTGTCTATGTTCTGTTTTACAGGATCCAGAGAACAAAATGATGATTGTGTGTGATGAGAAGCTGAAAAACATATCTTGAGGGAGACAAAATGTCGGGTTTCTTGAGTTCTTCTTCTACAGGCCAACCCCTTTGTACATGGGATAATTACAGGTTATGATGATAATTTTAGATGGAGCATGACTTCTTGTGATTTGTACCTTATTTTTGCCATTGGATGACTTAAGATTCTGTCTCAACCCACTCTGGAATCAAAGTGTACCCGCTGTGCTTTGTTGTTGGGCTGTTGGCTGAACCATTGGATCTGATGCTTTGGAATGGTTTGTCAGCTACATATCTATCCATCTCTTTCATCTAAGCTCAAACCTTTCTCAAGTAACAGTTGCTTTCCTTTCTTTGCATGAAAGATTGCTTTGGTTCTGAAAAATTGATGGTTGAAGTAATAAGATTGTTATTTAGCTCTCAGCTCCATAGCCATGGCCTTGATTTGAAGAATAATCTCAAGTACTAGTACAGAACAAGTATCCTAATTCATTGCTCAAGGTTTCATAGACAAAGGTTTATCATCTCGATGCTAGCACAGTATTGGTAATTTGGTATGCCCGGTTTGTAGATTGGTTTAACGTATGAGACCATATTTGGTATAGGACGGTATGCACTCGCAACCCATACTGATGTGGCTAATAAAAGCCACGGGGGTAATCAGGGAAAAATCAACCACGTGGCACGGACGCATCACGTCGGCCCTGGCGTCTTTAAGCCAGCCAAGGCGGTCCCGACCTATTCAGGTCGGCCCCATCGGCCCCGGCATCTCCAATCAAGCCGAAGCGGCCCCGACCTCTTCAGGTCGACCCCGTCAGCCCCAGCATCTCCAATCAAGCCGAGGCGGCCCCGACCTCTTTAGGTCGGCCCCGACATCTTCAAGCAAGCCGAGGCAGCCCCGACCTTTTCAGGTCGGCCTCATTGGCCCCGGCATCTCCAATCAAGCCGAGGCGGCCCCGATCTCTTCAGGTCGGCCCCGGCATCTCCAATCAAGCCGAGGCGGACCCGACCTCTTCAGATCGGCCCCGTCGGCCCCGGCATCTCCAAGCAAGCCGAGGCGGCCCCGACCTCTTCAAGTCGGCCCCGTCGTCCCCGGCATCTCCAAACAAGCCGAGGCGGCCCCGACCTCTTCAGGTCGGTCCAGGCATCTCCAAGTTAGCCGAGGCGGCCCCGACTTCTTCAGGTTGGCCCCGTTGGCCCCGACGTCTCCAAGCCAGCCGAGGCGGCCCCGACCTCTTCAGGTTGGCCCCGTTGGCCCCAGTGCCTCTAAGCAAGCCGAGGCGGCTCCGACCTCTTCAGATCGGCCCTGCGCTTGCCAAAACCACCAACTTTTTGACCCGCTTAGACTGGCACTGCCAGGCCCACTTACCGCCTGGCCACACTGTCGATGGGACTAAGCCTACCTACCGGCTGACTCCGCCGACTGATGGGACTTGGCCCACCAACCGCCGGCTTCCCCTCTCCGCTGGGATAGGTGCCACCAATTAGTCCAAATTCACATAACCCCTATGTGTCCCGTAGACATCTCTCCCTCACAGAGTGTCACGCGGCTAATCCCCATGCAGGTTTTAACTACTTAGAAAATGGTAAGTCCACGAGAGATTTAGGTATGTGAACATAAGCACCCTCTTGCTTTACCATCTCAGAGAAACTCTATCTCTTAGAGCTTTCTTTGCCCTAAAGAGCTCTTTCGAGCTCTTCCTCAGCTGTGACCTCGGTTGCTGACTTGGGCATCGAAGGGTCCCCACCGGAGCACCCCTCTGGTCTCGGGACTTCTTGCAGGTTGTCCAGTTAGGCGAGGATCTCACCAGCGAGCGGATCAATCTTCCTTACACTCAAAACCGATGATCGGGCATCATCAGATTGGCGCGCCAGGAAGGGGGGCTAGGAAAGAAAGATACGAACCCTGTAGCATTCCTTCCTTTTTCCTCTCTCAGCAATGGTGATGACGCGGGCTCAAGACGCTTTTGCCAGTTACCCTGGGGGGCATCCCCCACTGGCTAGGCAGTAGGAAGTTAACCCCCTGCTGCCGATCCTTTCGTCGCCTGCCCACCACTAGATGCAGCTGCCCCAGCTGATCAGCTGGCGGCCCTTACCCAACAAGTCCAAGCTCTTACTGTCATGGTCCATGGACTTTAGGAGCAGCAGTCCATGGCCACCCAGCATCAGACTGCTCCCCCTGCCAGTCAATAGTCTACAAGGGGAGGCTCTCCCAAGCGAGAGGCCGGTCATCGCCAGGCTTTCCCTAGGAAGCCCCGTCGTGAGCCCCTCAAGCGGCCACGATCCCCCGACTATGGCTCGAGCAAGCTTCCTCCGGAGCCATGGTGCCAGGAGGAACCGAAGCAAAAGTCCCAACTTCCGCGTCCCCATTTCTTCTTCTTCCTCATCCTTCGAGCCACCTAGGAGGTCCCTGAGAATCAATCGCCAGGTGGAGGAGTGCCTGGATGAATACCACCGGTGACTGGATCAGCTCACCGGGAAAATCAACAACCAACTGGAGGAGGAGTATCACACTCGTCCTCTCTACACCCGACGGATATTGGAGGAGCCCATACCCTCCAGATTCTATTTCCCTCAGATAGATCCGTACGATGGTACAATGGATCCTCTCGACCATCTCGAGAGCTACAAGGCCATGATGCAGGTCCAGGATGCTATGGACGCCCTTCTATGCAAAGCTTTCCCGCCACTCTATAGAAAGCCACCCGTGCTTGGCACACGCGCCTGTTCCCTCATAGCATCGACTCCTTTCGAGAGTTGGAAAGGGCCTTTTTGGTGCATTTTGACGTCTGCCGACGGATCTCGAGGGTCACTGACAACCTCTTCTCTGTACGTCAGAAGGAGGGGGAGTCACTTCGGGATTTCGTGGCCCGATTCAAGACCGCCGCCCTAGAAGTCTATCACATGGACGATGCAGTGGCAACGTTAGCTCTGAAGCGGGGACTCGTCCCGTCCCGCTTCACCTTCTCCCTGGATAAGAAGCCCTCGGGCTCCTACTCCGAGCCCAGAATTACATCAGCACGAATGGGGCTGACCTCACCCGCCGAGAATCCACAAGGAGGTCTAGCCGGAAGCCTGCCCGCCCAGAGCCAAGCGGATCTTCTCGCCCCCGGCGGCCCGAGCTGTCCCGTCAGCTGGACCGCGAGCATTGGAGCCTCGGCCCTCGCGAGAGTGAGCTCACGCCCCTCCTTGCCCCTCGCTCCCATATCCTCATAGAGATTGAGGGCGAGCCTTACCTTCAGCGACCTCCTCCCATAAAGAAGGCCACCCCCCGCGACAAAAGCCGCTACTATCGCTTCCACCAAGACTATGGCCATGACACCGACAGTTGCTACAACTTGAAGTGTGCCATCGAGGAGCTCATCCAACGGGACTACCTTGGAAAGTATGTCCAGAAGGTGCCACCGCCACTATCGGCCCTCATGGGGCCCCCGCCTGCTCAGGCTGCTATCGATAATACCCCCACAGAGCGGACGGTCGGGATGGTATCTTGGGGGGTGGTTTCTTCATCTAAGCGGCCGAGAGGGGAGGAGGCGCCAGACAATGTAGTTCCCGGAGGAGGGGGTCGGCAGTTATTGAAAATATAAATAATGAAGGCGCCATCATCTCCATGATGATTGCCAAACATCTTGTAAAAAGGATATTAGTTGATAGTGGCAGCTCAGCTAACATCCTTACCTACGATGCATTTGTTAGGATGTGATTATCTCTTGATTCTCTTCAGCCCATGATGGCACCTCTAGTCGGATTTACTGGGGATTCAGTAAGGGTTGAGGGTGAAATATCCTTGCCTGCAATGGTCGGAACGCCGCCACACCAGAGCACAGTCATCATGAAGTTCTTGATCATACTAGTCCCTCTGGCATACAATGCCATCCTCGGACGACCGGGCCTAAATCTGTTGGATGCAGTTATCTTCACCCGGCGTTTGCTCGTGCAGTTCCCCACCAACGGCGGGATCGGCGAAATGAGGGGTGAGGTCAGCCCGGTCTTGCCTTGTTATCATGCAGCATCAAGTCCTTAGGAGGCCAAACCAGCCTTGAAAGCGCCTGACCCCAGAGAGTCCAGCAAAGGAGGAGAGCCAGCTGAGCGGCTCCTAACTTTTCCCCTCGAAGACGATCCGACGAAGACTATGCGCATCGGCGGGCTCCTCCCTCCAGAGGATCGCGACCGTCTCCTGACTTTCCTGTGGGCCAACTCAGATATATTTGCCTGGTCGGCATCCGACATGCCCTGTATCCCTTCGGAGGTGATTACCCATAAGCTCAACATTGACCCAAAGTACCGTCCGATCTGCCAAAGGAAGAGCATCTTTGCTCCCGAGTGGCAAAAGGCCATTGACGAAGAGGTCAACAAGTTGCTTAGTGCCGGCCATATCCGGGAGGCACATTACCCCAGCTGGCTAGCCAACGTGGTCATGGTGCGAAAGGCGAATGGGAGCTGGAGGATCTGCATTGACTTCATCGACCTGAACAAGGCATGCCCAAAGGATAATTTCTCTCTGCCCCGGATCGACCAGCTGGTAGATTCCACCTCCGGCCATGAGCTCCTCAGCTTCATGGACGCTTTCTCTGGGTACAACCAAATAAAGATGGACCCCAGCGATGAGGAGCACACATCCTTCATGACAAAGAAAGACATTTATTGCTATAAAGTGATGCCCTTCGGCCTCAAGAATGCGGGAGCGACATACCAAAGGTTGATGAACAAAGTCTTCCAAGATCAACTGGGCCAAAACATGGAATTCTACGTGGACAATATGCTGACAAAAAGAACCCACACTTTCGATCACATCTTCGACCTAGAGGAAACTTTCAATAACCTCCGCCATTTTCAAGTCAAGTTGAATCCCAAAAAGTATGCCTTTGGCGTCACAACGGGCAAGTTCTTAGGCTTCATGGTGACCCAGCGAGGGATTGAGGCGAACCTTGAGAAGATCAGCGCCATCCTCGATATGAGGCCGCCATCTAGCAAGAAGGAGGTATAGTGGCTCACGGGGAGGGTGGTGGCTCTAAGTCGTTTCCTCTCCAAGTCAGCCGAGCGACGCTTGCCCTTCTTTAAAGCCCTACGGAAGGTGAATAGCTTCGAATGGACGGATGATTGTCAAAAGGCCTTCGATGGCTTGAAGGTGTTCCTGTCCTCCCCGCCACTCCTATCGAAACCAAAATACGGGGAAAGCCTTTTTCTCTACCTTGCCATCTCTCCAGAAGCTGTTAGCTCCATCCTGGTGTGTCTTGATGCCGACGGGACCTAGAGACCTGTCTACTATGTGAGCAAGATGCTTCACGATGCGGAAGTCAGATACTTCAAGACAGAAAAGATCATCTTCGCTCTGATCATCTCTACTCGGTGTCTTCGCCCATATTTTCAAGCTCATCCCATCGTGATACTCACGAACCAGCCCCTCCGAGCCATCCTGGCTCGCCCAGACACCTTAGGCCAACTAGCTAAATGGGCTATCAAGCTGGGAGAGTTCGACCTCTCTTTTCAAGCTCGACCGGCTCTGAAGTCCCAAGTCATGTCCGACTTCCTGGTCGAATGCACTTGGGCAGAGGAGCCGACCGAGGAAGCTCCCATGAAGCAGCCCGTTGCCGAGTCGGATGACGGCGGGGAGTCCTGGATCCTCCACGTGGACGGCGCTTTGAACTCCCAAGGAAGCAACGCCGGCCTCATTCTTACGGGCCCAGACGAAGAGATGGTGGAGTGTGCCCTCCGGTTCTTATTTGAAGCCACTAACAATCAGAACGAGTACGAGGCCCTATTGGCAGGGCTAAGGCTCGCTCAGGAGTTTGGAATAAAGCACCTCAGAGCTTTCAGTGACTCACAACTCATCTCCGAATAAATCAACGGAGAGTACGAGGCACGTGATCCCGCCATAGCCCGGTACTTGGGTAAAGTTTGGTTCTTAGTCTCTCCACTCTCTTATTTCAGCATTAGCTATATCCCTCGGAGCGAGAACGCCAAGGCCGACACCCTCTCCCGATTGGCCACCTCCACTGACGGCATCACGAGGAATGCCTACATTGAGCACTCGGAGAGGCCCAGCATAGAAAACAAAGAAGAGATCCTCCCGGTTACCCAAGAGCCGACTTGGATGGATCCCTACATTCGCTACCTCGCAGACGACACTCTCTCCACTGACCACAACGAAGCTAAGCTACTCAAATGGAGAGCCTCCAAATTCACCCTCATGGATGAACGCCTATACAGGAGATCATTTTCTTACCCCCTGCTCAAGTGCGTAGGACCTGCCGACGCCGATTACATCCTTAGAGAAATTCATGAAGGCATCTGCGGGAATCACCTGGGGGGTAGGTCCCTAGCTCAGAATGCCCTCCGTCAAGGTTACTTCTGGCTCACCATGAGGGAGGATGCCGCCAAGTTGGTCCAGAAGTGTGACGGCTGCCAATGCCACGCGCATATTCAGCACCAACCCTATGTCCCATTGAATCCACTCTCGGCCTCGTGGCCCTTCGCCCAGTGGGGAGTGGACATCCTTGGACCATTCCCCTCGGCTTCGGGACAGCGGAGGTTTCTGATTGTCGCCATCAACTACTTCACCAAATGGGTCGAGGTCGAGGCACTTGCCAAGATTACTGAGAGCAAAGTAAAGCCTTCTTTTGGAAGTCAGTCATATGCCATTTCGGCCTATCTCATACTCTCGTCACTGACAATGGCCGCCAGTTCGATAATACCACATTCAAGACTTTCTGCAATGAACTGGGCATCCACCACCGCTTCACCTCCGTTGGCCACCCACAGACCAACGGGGAGGCCAAGGTCATGAACTGTACCATCCTCAGGGGCCTCAGAACTTAGTTGGATGGATCCAAAGCCGGTGGGTAGAAGAGCTTCCTAACATTCTGTGGGCCTACCACACAACCCCAAGGGCTTCGACAGGCAAAACCCCCTTTAGTCTAGCCTTCGGGTCTGAGGAAGTCATCCCCGTGGAGATCGGACTACCGAGCCCGCGTGTGGAGTCCTACAACGAGAAAGACAACTCTGCCCAGCTAAGAGCTAACCTCGACTTCATCGATGAAGTACACAATCAGGCACGGTTGCGTATGGAAACTTTTTGCCAACGAGCAGCCAAGTATTACAATGCCCGGGTCTGTCCCAAAGTATTTCGCCCTGGAGATTTGGTTCTAAGGAAGGCTGAGGTGTCCAAGCCAACGGAGGGGGGCAAACTGTCTGCCAATTGGGAAGGTCCTTACCGTATCACCAAGGCGCTCCACCAAGGAGCGTACCGAATTGAAGAACTCAACCGCTGACCCATCCCGCGTACTTGGAATGTGGACAACCTTTATCGATATTATCAATGATGTATCTCTACATTATGAGCAATAAATGACCTCTTTCAACACCATAGCTGTTTCTTCCTTGCGTCCAAGGACCAGATCTTAGAAAAGGAGCTCGCCGGCATTGCGGCCTACGGGACACCATTCGGTCTCGGCACGGCGGTGCCCCCGAGTCGTTCAAGTCCCTAAAGGCTCCATAACCAGTTGAGTTACCCCTCGGACGACACACAAACCCCCGAGGCGGTTCAAAAGGAGCTCGCCGGCATCGCAGCCTACGGGACACCACTCGGCCCCGGCACGACAGTGCCCGCGAGTCGTTCAAGTCCCTAAAGGCTTCGTAACCGATCAAGTCATCCCTTGGGCGGTACACAAACCCTCGAGGTGGTTCAAAAGGAGCTTGCCGGCATCGCAGCCTACGAGACCTCACTTGGCCCCAGTACGACGGTGCCCCCGAGTCGTTCAAGTCCCTAAAGGCTCAGTAACCGATCAAGTCGTCCTTAGGGCAGCATACAAACTTTCGAGGCGGTTCAAAAGGAGCTTGCCGGCATCGCAGCCTATGGGACACTACTCGGCCCCAGCATGGCGGTGCCCCCGAGTCGTTCAAGTCCTTAAAAGCTCCGTAACCGGTCGAGTCATCCCTCAGGCAGTGCACAAACCCCTAAGACGGTTCTAAAGGAGCTTGCCAGTATTGTGGCCTATGGGATACCACTCGGCCCCGGCACGGTGGTGCCCCCGAGTCGTTCAAGTCCCTAAAGGTTCCGTAACCGGTCGAGTCACCCCTCGGGCAGCACACAAACCCCCGAGGTGGTTCAAAAGGAGCTCGCTGGCATCGCGGCCTATGGGACACCACTCGGTCCCAGCATGGCGGTGCCCTCCGAGTCTTTCAAGTCCTTAAAGGCTCCGTAACCGGTCAAGTTGCCCCTCGGGCGGCACCCACACCCCCGAGGTGGTTCGAAAGGAGCTCGCCGGCATCACGGCCTATGGGACACCACTTGGCTCTGGCACGGTGGTGCCCCCGAATAGGTTCAAGACCCTAAGGCTCTGTAATCGGTCGAGTCACCCCTCGTAGCGGTGCACACACCCCCGAGGCGGTTCAAAAGGAATCTAATGACTCTCAGCTCTCAGGTCACCCTTCGGGGTTCAAAAGGAACCCGATGACTCTCAACTCTCAGGTCATCCTCCGGGGTTCAAAAGGCTTCTGATAGCCACAATTTTGCCTCAGCGCTCTAAATCTACCTCAACGGCCAATGGCTAATTGGTTGATGGGCATCCACTTCTGGGCTCGGCCCCGGCCTCGAGCTTTCGCTCTGTCGTCGGCCTTGAGCTTCCGCCCTGACCTCATCCTAGTCGGCCTCGCCCCAGCTCTTCCTCTCAGCCTCGGTCTCGACACACAAATCCCCGAGGTAGTTCAAGGTCAGGGCCCGTCGACACTATGACTAATAGGGCATTGCCCGATTCTGCGCCGTCCCCAACGGACTTCGCCCACCAGGGTAGCCTTTGGAATCAATCACCGAGGCGCCCCCATGAATTCGACAGCTTCACGCCCATCCAAGTGGTTACCTAAGTTCGAGAGTTCCTAATATATTCTCAAAAACCACCCTCGTTCACTTGGATTCACCCTTACGACCAGCAATTAACTAATCTACTTAGCTGGTCAAGGACCTGATGGATCGAAGGCCTAGCTAGCAGCACGGATCTTCACAGACTTGTTCAAGTCACTATCAAGCCTAATTATGGGAATCTACCACGGCACGTCCGACATACATGATACTCACAAGCAAAAAAGCAAGACATTTGGAGAATAACTTCCTTTTCATTGAGTATCTTAGAATGATTACAAAATTCAACCGGGGTCAGTTACAAAAGAAAAGGAAAGGTACAAAGTGTAGAAAACAAAAATGCAAGGTGTTTCAGGGCTCGCTCGGCCCCGGCTCCTCTCCGTCCTCCTCTTCCTCGCCGGTTCTTCGCCAAGATCCCTGGGCTGGATTTCTTTAAGTTTGGAGCTATTAATATTGAGGGCTGCAGACATTTTCGCCTTGCAAAGGTCAAAGCCCTTCATAGAGGCGTCAAAGCTGGCCTCGATGATATCCTGCTCAAACTCCACCGAGGCCTTGAAGTCGGCGACGACATTATTGGCTCTGGCCTCGGCCTTCCCGGCTCGCACCTCGGCCTCTTCGATTCACACCTCGGCCTCCTTAGCTCTCGCCTCGGCCTCCCAGGCCCGGTTCTCAGCCTCCTCAGCACGGGCGCTTGCTTCATGAGCATGGGCCACTACCCCGTTCCGCTCATGACTTGCTTCAACTGCCGCCATCTCCGCCGCGGCGGCCCTCTGCATGACGGCCCGGACCTCCTCTGTGGCCGCCTCCACCCGGCTCTCTGACTACTGGAGCTGACTGTTCAGCTCCTCTACCCTTTTGTCGGCCGCCTCCAGCCTGGCCGATACTAGGGCTAGTTGGACCTTGGCCACGGAGGCTCGGCCGCCTTCAATCTCGGCCTAGCACTTTGCCTCTTTTATTCGGCCGCCCAGATCCGCCTCCCAGGCCTTGGCCTCCTCCTGCTGTCGGGTAAGTTTCCCGGACAGCATTGTGTTCAACTTTTTATATTTGTCGACCGCTCCATGGCACGTGCGAGCACCTCTCCGAAGTGAGCCACCGCCGCGTGAAGGGCAAGGGCCCCGTTAGCCAGTTGCATAAAAAAAAGAGAACTTGTCAGCCATAAGTCAACCAAAACATGTCAAAAGGAAACCAGTTTCAAAGAAATACTTGGAGCACGTTCACCATTACCATGTCGAGGATGGTGGCATGGGACAGTTGCCCCATCTCCTCATCGATCTCTTGGCATCGCGCCCTCGACAGCAGGACGGCTGCTTGCCCGGCATCCCCCATGGTGGATAGTTTGGGTGCCGGTCGCGCCGGCTGCTCCGGTGTCTCATCGATTGGCCGATGGACCGGATGAGGTGCGGACCGTCGGGACGAGCTCCCCGGCTCAGCTCTGTGCTTGCTGGGTCTCCTCACCCCGGCATCGGGCCTCCTCGCCCCGGCATCAGACCTCCTGGTGGCGATCTCCCCCTCCCCAGCAGTGGGGGTGCCCTCTCCGCCTCCGGCTCGGCAGGAGCCGGAAGGCCTCTAACGGTTGTAACATGCCCCGCCTCGGCTAAATCGGCGACGACAGGGGCTTCCTCCTTAGGGTCCAAGACCACCACGACGGCCTCAGTTGTGGTTGGGATCTCCCCCTCTTCCGTTTTGGCCCCGGCTGGGCCGGAGACCGCTCCTTCGATCGGCACTTCCCTGACCGCCTCTTCCGCAGATGCCCGGGCTGCTGGGGCTTCCAAGATCTGGGCCGGTTCGGCCTGGGTCCTCCTCTGTGCCCTCTTGGTCGGCCTCGCTTGCTCGCCAGCCGCCGGCCTCTTCTGACGCGCGACGGCCTCGAACTTCTTGACGAGAATCCTCATTGCTGCACAAGAAACACACATCAGTACCAAAAAAAATGGCGAAGAAATGAATGACAAAATGGACAAGGGCAATGCCCGGTCAAGGGCGAGAAGAATAGGTTTCTATGCTCACCAACTGCCAGGGCCAATTCAGCCTCATACAAGTTCTTCTCGGATAGGAGATCCTTGTAGGAAGGGATCTGGGAAGACGAGAAGTGGCGGAAGAGCTCCCCATCCTTATCGCTCACAGCCGAATTTTCGTTGGAGCTGACATCCGGTTCCCTCCAGTTAGTCCTCACTCCCTCCACATGGGCAAAAAGGTACCGAGATTTTCACTCCCTGATTTTGGATGGAAGACCTAAGGGAAGGGCCCTACCCGGCCTAGCAGTGAACACCCACTAGGCCCCCTCGCCCTGGCGGTGGAGCTTGTAAAAAGCCGGAACAGAGACAGGCTGGCTGCGGAGCCCTGGAAATGACAAAAAATGACGAAGGCACAGAAGATCCGAATCGAGTTCGGAGTCAACTGCACTGGCACTAACCTATATCTATTTAATAGGTTCAGAAAGAAGGGGTGGAAGGGAAGCCGCAGCTCGCACCGAAAGAACTCTTCATACAGAGCGACCCGACCCGGGAGGATGGAGCTCACTATATCTTCAAGTCCTGGCGCGGACAGGTGGATAAAGTTGGGGACCCTATACATAACCCTAAGGGCCTCTACCTCTTCAGGGGTCATGGTGGAGGCGATCCCCCATGTTGGCCTAGATGGCAACCCAAGAGGGGGGGTGAATTGGGTTCTTTAAAAAAAATTTTAACTTTTTCTTTAAAAGCTATTGGCTTTAAGATAAATGAAATTGAATGCAATGCAAATATAAAGCACAAACAAGGAGATAGAGATAGAGATAATAGAAGCACGACAAACACAAAGATTTTATAGTGGTTCGGTGTATCCAACACCTACGTCCACTCCCAAGATTCACTTGGGTCCACACTATAATCGACTTGATTACAGTCGAGTTGTTTTCCAAGATCACAACTCACAACTTGTTGTTTTACCCGGGATCACAATGAACCCAGCCGATTTTCCGGGCTCACCAGCACAAAACCCTAAACTCAAGCTAAATTAGCTTGACCCAAGGTATACAACCTCCACTAGTTCAATCCCCCTGATTGAACCAGTAAAAACAAGAAAGAATAATGTTTAAGATACAAGACAGCTCCTTAAATGAGCAAATATTCAAATAAATGAACAGGTTTAGAAAAGCCTGTTTGAAGTGGATTGGATTTGAGCTTTTCTTCTTTTCCTCTTCTCTTTGGAGATGTTGAATCAGGCCTCAGCTTTGATTCGTTGCAAACGTTGTAGATGAGAAGTTGAAAAATCTTCAAAACAAAGCTTTTTCCCTTTTTGTGAATCCTTTGATTTTTCAAACTTTGAATGCCTTGGATTCTTCTTTGAGCTTTTTGAAGCGGAAGGATTTGAATTTGAGTACTTCTCTCTTGGATTTCAGGCTCAAGACTTCTCGGATTTTTGATTTGGATATTCTCCCTCTTTTTCTTTTTTCCGTGCTTTTTTTGTTCTTATTTTCAAACGGGTGTTCTCCCCCTTCTTATAGATTTCTTTTAATCCATTTTTGAAAGAAAATTAGCCGTTGGAATGTATCTGGAAACAAAATATATCCATTAGAAGTTAGGTAAAAAGGAAATATTACCGTTAGAGCTGATCTGGCATTTTAAATTTTCGTCCCAGACAGGTTAGAGTCGGCTCCAACTTTTCAGGTGTCGGCTCCAAGTCGTTTATCCAAAAATAGAAAGTTCTGAGTTCATTGAGGAGTCGGCTCCGAAAAAGTTAGGTGTCGGCTCGCCATCGTCAGGTGTCGGCTCCAGAATACTGTGAGTGTCGGCTTCAAGATGCTCAAAAAACAAGCGTTCTGTCCCCGCATCGGAGTCGGCTCCAGACACTATAAATGTCGACTCCGAAACTTTGGGTGTCAGCTCCGAAACTCTAGGTGTCAGCTCTGGACCGTATCAAAAATCAGAAGAATATTTGACTGGCCATGGGGTCGGCTCCAGGAATTCTAGGTGTCGACTCCACGTTTGAAACTTTGAAACTTGAGATTTGCAATTGATTCAACAATCATTTCTCAATACATTTAAATCGATCAAATATTTTTAAGTGCTGAAACACTTATCAAATCCATTAGTAATCAAGTAAATATACTTAATTCCTTTATTAATCATCAAAATCAATAATTGGGTCAACACCCCCGGCCCCGCCGGGTCAAGACCAGCTGCCGGAGGAGATGCCGGATGCCGGGAAGAAAGAGGAACTGCTCTCACCGGGGAGGTTTGGGCAGATGGTTGGTCGCTCGCCCCCGGTCGGTCGTGGATTGTGATCCCATCTAATGGCCAGAGCATTTGGCTAACAGATGAAGTGTGGTCCTCACCAGGGGAAGGGGACGACTCTACCACTGGTCTCTTACCCTCTTTAATGGCCCTACGGTCCATGGGTCAAAGGTGAAGGGTGAAAAATGGAAACTAACCTGGAAGTTAGTAAGAAGACGAAGGCTGAAGGTCTTGGGTCGTAGGAGAGCTCAAAGTGGAAGAAAGCAGGGAAGCAATTGTAGTGTAAAGCTCTCCCCCGAACCCATGGAGTGCTTTTTATACCCCAATTTCAAATCGCATCGCCCAAGAATTTGTCGCGTGGCCTTCACCTATTGCGCCAAGTCCTCAGGCGCCGGCCATTTCGCCCACGCCCGAGGCACGCCGCCTTGGTTCAGCCGAGGAGTGGGATCCCCGGCCAATGATGGTATTTGAAAAATGGGGAAGCAATGATGGTGCCTACCTTTTTTCCATCCTTCGAGAGGCGCTTCCTCGAAACAACCGGAGCCGACGTCAGCTCCCACCTATCGCATTATTATGAAAGATTTTCAAAGCAACATCGCCTCGGGAGGGTGCACCAGCTCACCCGCTATTAAAGGCGCCCGTAACTGGTTATCAATTTTTGAATTTTCGCGTTCCTTTCACCCAAAGGACGGCTAGCATGTGGCCCTTCGCGCTCAGGAGCGGGGAGGCATCTGATGTGGCTAATAAAAGCCACGGAGGTAATCATGGCAAAATCAACCACGTGGCACGGACACATCACGTTAGCCCCAGCGTCTCCAAGCCAGCTGAGGCGGTCCCGACCTATTCAGATCGGCCCCGTCGACCCCGGCATCTCCAATCAAGCCGAGGCAGCCCTGACCTCTTCAGGTCGGCCCCGTCGGTCCCGGCATCTCTAATCAAGCCGAGGCGGCCCCGACCTCTTCAGGTCATCCCCGGCATCTCCAATCAAGCCGAGGCGGCCCCGACCTTTTCAGGTCAGCCCCATCGGCCCCGGCATCTCCATGCAAGCCGAGGCGGCCCCGACTTTTTCAGGTTGGCCCCATCGGCCCCGACGTCTCCAAGCCAGCCGAGGCAGCCCCGACCTTTTCAGATCAGCCCTGTGTCTGCCAAAATCATCAACTTTCTGACCTGCTCAGACTGGCACTGCCAGGCCCATCTACCGCCTGGCCATGCCATTGATGGGACCAGGCCCACCTATCGGCTGACTCCGCCGACTAATGGGACTTGGCCCATCAACCATCGGCTTTCCCTCTCCGATGGGACATGACCCACCAATTAGCCCAAATTCACGTAACCCCCACGTGTCCCGCATACATCTCTTCCTCACGGAGTGTCATGCGGCTAATTCCCATGCAGGTTTCAACTGCCTATAAAACGGTAAGTCCACGAGAGATTCAGGTATGAGAACATAAGCACCCTCTTGCTTTACCATCTCAGAGAAACTCTATCTTTCAGAGCTTTCTCTGCCCTAAAGAGCTTTCTCGAGCACTTCCTTAGCTATGACCTCGGTTGCTGACTTGGACGTCGGAGGGTCCCCACCGGAGCGCCCCTCCGGTCTCGGAACTTCTTGCAGGTTGTCCAGCTAGGCAAGGATCTCACCAACGAGCAGATCAATCTTTCCCGCGCTCAAAATCGGTGATCGAGCGTCATCACATACTATGCCATAGACCATTGATTTGTTGCTCTGTATATGGTGCTTCTATCAACCATCCCCTTGTCGTCAAGTTGCCAGCAGTGGTGCAGTAAAAAAGAAAAAAAAAAAAAATAAAGAGCATTTTTTAGTTAAGGTGCAACTTTTCACCGGCTCTAGTATGTTTAATACTTGTTTTGAATATATATATATCACACTTTAATCTGATTTCTGATAGTCTTTACTCAGTATTTTAAGAAAAAAATTTCCTTTTATGAATATTTTTCCCCCAAATGTATCTGTCAACATTGCTTGTTGATTGCTCCTTGCGCAACTTCAACGATACTGGTGGTACCTCTAATTACAAGTATCTGTACTATATTCTTGATCTTTTTATTTGCTTGAAGAATCTGCTCCAATAATTGTCGAGAATAAAAGTTTTTGCTTGCTTTTCATCTAGCTTTTTCAGTTCTTGTGTGGAATCGGTGCTTCATTGGCCACGCCACACATTCCCTTCACACATCCTGTGTTATGGCTCTTTTAATAGTATCAGTGACGTGAAGAGAATGTGGGTTAGCTGTTCTTGAGAAGTAATCGAGGCTTTATGGATGTTCTTTGGGTTAACACTTGGAAGGTTGAAGAATATCATGAGGTGAAACCTTATGATATCATCTTTAATGTTCTTTGATATCTGACTACATTATTCATATGATATTGTTAATTGAACGGAGAACGTAAGGCGAATCCTCTCAATTTGGCTAAGTAGAAAGGATTATAGAAACCATGAATACTACAATTTGAAGATCTTTTAAGCCAAACGCATAAGCTTTTAAATGGATTGTGATACATCTTTTGGTGATAAATTCTGACACAATCTACTGATACCCCTTAACATTCTGTTCTCATACCCCGGGCGGCTAATAAATTTATTGTTCTAACCAAATTGATGAGATTATACATGTCAACATATAAGATGTCTCGACTAAGATGGCGATTGATATCCATGGACATGGCAAGGGCTAAAAATTAGTCTCCAATGCGAGCTCTTAGGATCCTTAAGGTCGGTGCCATTAGTTTATTCTCCTGCTTGGAGTTCAGTAGAAAACTAAGAGCGTGCTGCACGCTATGATCGATTGCTATTAGCAGGACCTTAGAAAAGCTTTTTCTTATACTGTTATCCTTCAATAAACAAAGCTGGAAGCTGTCTCCACTACGCTTTGGCAAAGAGCGTGATATGCGATGGTAGCCAAGCATGTGGACTGCTCAACTGTCGCCATTCAGGGGAGACAGCAGTGCAGTTCTTAAATAATCGAAAGCCTGATCCGGAACATCCTGATTTTCCATCAGACTTTTATTTGTCTGTTCATTTCACACTGAGCATACGGTCAATTATATGTCACCGATTAGGACCGGAAGACAACCAACATTGGGTTCTCGTGCCAGAAATATTAGTCAGTCGTTATTAAGTTCTTTCAAGCCAGCGGCAAAGCCAAATTATACTCTCTCTCTCTATCTTATTACTAATCTAATAGTATCTCAACTCAACTCAACTTATCCAGATTATTTTTATTTCAACTACATGGATCGGCTATATGAATCCGTTTCCTACTTTGCTCATGTAATAGTATAGATATAAAAAAATATTTTTTTAAAAAAAATTTAAAAAAAATTCTGAACAATTAAACTTCAAGAAAATTGAATTTAAAAAATTCTTTCTTATTCTTGAGGATTTTAGAGGTCCAAAAATAATAGTACAAGTGAACAGCTAGACTCCACCCAACTAAGAATGCAAAACACTATTCTTTGAAGTTTTGGTATAAGAAAATCAAGAATTGATTTTATCATTTTCTTCTACTTAAGTTTTTTTTTTTTTGTTAACATAATACTAAGATGCTGTACAAGTATAAGATAACCGGTCATAATGCCACATTGATGTATCACATAATAAATTTATATGGGGGGAATATTTTGATGGGATATATAACTGCTATGCTTGCTTGCCTGCCCTTTCCGAGAAGAGTCCTCCAAAATATGTGACTGGTGAAATTCAATAAGGGTAACGGAGAGAAGATATTGTTTCATCATGATAGTTTTTTTTTTTTCGGTACAAATTGACAGCCACACTATTCTGGTACAAGGATAGCCCAAAAATCTGAGAGCAAGATAGTTCTAAAAAGGTGAAGGAATTCTGTCATCCAACGAAATGCTGCGCAATGAAGGATGCAACCCAGTAGTCAACCGCTGTGTTCGCCTTTCAATAGATATAACCGACTGAAACTATCACCTAGATTCTTTTAAGAGGAACACGATGTTAAGATATCTTTGGCTGATTCTGACATATCAAAATATTAGCCAAATCAGTAATTATCATTTTTCTAATATTCAGTAAGTAATTAAGAACTCCACGTACCAATCCAAGGAGATCAAAACTCTTTATATATATCAATTTAGTTCTTGGTAGTAGGACGACACTGGCTAGGACCTGGATCAAGGAGAAAAGCATGAACGTGAAGAGCGCTGCTCACAGCCTATACCGAAGGACCAGGCTAGAGGGGGCTCTCACTGCTACGTGCTGAGAGTCTTTTTCGTATCAGAAACATTTGTCGCATTGTGCGACATACTCCCTCCCTTCTTGAGGACTGTTAAAAAGCGTGGTTTGGGAACATGCTTGGGCCTCTTGGCTCCCAATGACACGGTTCCCATCAAATTTATACATTAGCCAACCAGAAAAGGAGCGTGGAGCCAAAAATAAGGATGCCTTGGAGCAACACCATGATGAAGATCCTTCTCACAGCTATGAGCTTGTAAATTAGGGGTCTTGCAGCATGACAACGGTAGAATTATTAAGTACCGTTCGCAAAAGCAGGCAAAAATATCAAGTTCTCCCACGCCACCTGAATTAAGGGAGGGTACAAGCCAATGAATGAAATGGGAGAATCCCAAAGGTGCCTTCAAGCTCCCATGCCTTCGATGTCATAATGCTGCCACGGAGCACCCAGGACAATGTCAGCCAGGCCCCATCCTTCGTCCGTCGGCATGTTAAATTAATCTGGTCCTACAAGAGTCCACAGCTGTCTCCTGGACATAACTTCATAGGAGGTCTACTGGCAATCTGTAAATTGCCATGCAGCAACCACAAAAGAAAAGACAGACAGAGAGAGAGACGGTGAAGAGCACTTCGAAAGATGACATCAGCATCTAAGAAGTAGGTGGAGGCATACAGTTCATATATAATGACATAGAGAATTAAAAAGAACAAGTGTAACTATTCAACATCTGATATAGAATAAAGTTTGGTTGGGTTGTTTCAAAAGGCTTAGCAGGCCTAGTACCATTTCAAATATATCACCATGACTGCAAGAGACGAGGAAGAGTTAGATTCCAAGCCCCATGATTAATTCGAAGTTATCACCTTTCATCTTCCTACATCCCAAACTGTTTCAACACTAATCAAAAAAAAAGAAAGAAAGAAAGAAAGAAATAACAGCCCAACGACAAAGGTCTTGTTGCCACCACAACAGAATTAGTCTAAGAATCAAAGCATCAGCACAATCTGGATCCTCTCCTTTAGACACAGAAGGCAGTATACCCTTCAGAAAAAGAAGAAACCCTCACTTCATCCTACACAGATTTAAGCCAAATTAACCAAATCACTCCACCTACCAGCAACCCTGCATTCAGAGTATAAAAATTCAGCAAGGCCAGCAAGATTTGAGGCCTGTGAACGATATGCTCCTATTTACAGAGGACACTGCAATTACCAAATTTACAATTCCCTCGAATTAGCATCTGCTACCTATATTTCATGGTTTGTTAGTCAACTAGAAGACCAACTAAAAGTATGAACAATTTGATCAACTTCTGATGCTAGGTAGTCTGAGCATTAGACTTCCACTCTCCACACAATATTATCATCACCACCACCATGTGGCTTCTCCACTGCTGCAACCTTAGCCAGATAATTCGCTGTGGGGTTGTTCTTCCCTCTCTCTCCTTGTGGAAGTTCACAGGCTTCACTAATCAACCCACATTTTATGTCAGCTGGAGGGATAAAGGAGTCCACTGAAAGTCCAGGAACATTGAAGGCAACCTCCTCGATGGTCCAAAGCTCCTCCATCCTAGTCTTGGTGTGGCTCATGGCGACCTCACCAAACCTAAAGAGTGTGACAACCGAGCGGCCTGCATGGGCGATCATCATACCTTCGACCGGGCGGTAATCTTTGATGAAGGAATTAATGGTGGTCTCCCAATACACAGCATCTCCACCAGCATTCGACTGGATGCGGGTTAAGTGGGAGTCCTCCATTTGGACGAGAAGCCCAGTTTTCTGGCTGAAATACCCGAATACGACATGCCTAATTATCTCAGCGGGGCCTTCACTCCTAGCTTTCAGTGTCCGAGGATCAGCACAGAGCTTTAGTATGAAACAATCCTCGCCATTGACCTTTTTCTCTCCAATGCATCTTGCCTCAGCAAACATGGTAGCCGTGGTCAATGGATCAAGACCCTGGTGAAAGTGAACCAAAGTCAGTCAAATTAAGCAGCAAGGGCAATTCAAGCATCTATAAAAGGATTGATCTTGGTTTTTTTGGATTGGCGACAGACCTGGAGAGCCCGGCGGAGGGGTCGGACAGGGCCTTTGGCGGCGTGGGCGCCGATCCAGGGGGTGTGGCGCCAGACGAGCTTGCCATTGGAGCCAGCATGGACTTTGCTAGCGCCGACGGCAAGCTCAACCGACCACATGTCGGGAGCCATCTGCCAGAGGACGAAGCTACCAGACTCGGCGGAACGGGAGGCGTTCCGATTCTTGACGAGCCGGGTTGCGGTCTCGAACTCCGCGGCCACCATTCGCACCTTCCCCATGGCGTACGAGTTCCGGATGGAGCTCAGAAGCTTCAGCCCTCCTGACGCCGCCGTATACTGCTGCAGTATGTACTGCGCCGATGATGTCTCCTACCGCAAGAAATCACAAATATATGACAAAAAAAAAACAAAAACAAAAACCCATCGTTCACCGAATCAAAACCCAAAATGAGGATTTCATGCAGCTATAGTAGTAGAATTTAATGTACCAGTATATGAACACAAGATGGATTTATTAAAAGGAGCAACGCATTCCATCTTCCAGTTAAACATGGAAAATATGGAGGAAATCCTCTGAGATTTGAGGTGGGATTACAATCAAAACTGCAGCATTTAAATTCATGCATTTAAACAAATACGGAAACTACAACCATAAATATATGCTCGAAATTTCCGAAAACAGACAAAAGGCATTGATACTTCTGCCAGCCAGCCAAAACCCAGAAGTTGAAGTTAACACAAAAAGGGGGGGGGGGTGAGAATATCAAAAACCAAGAGCTTCCACTAGAGGAATGGAGAGGAAGAGAGAGTGCTTACAATGGGGGTGCCCTTGATGCTGAGATGCGGCAGGGGATCGGTGGAGCAGACGTGGATGGGGGCAAGCGGGGCGCCCATGACGCCGAGGAGGAGGCGGAGGTCGGAACGGGGGCAGGAGGCGGAGGCGGCAGAGACGGACGGCGCCCGGGAGAGCTGGCCCTTCATCCACTGCCCCCACCCCACGCCTTCCCTCCTTGGGTCCCCGCCGTCACCCGGATCGGGGCCCTCTATGAGCGGCGCCAGCGCCTCCCCAACGGGCCTCAGGCTCCCGGATCTCGGCATCGCCAGGTCCGCCACCGCCTGCTGCCGGAGCAGCCCCTTCCACCGCCGCGTTGGTAGCAGCCCCGCCCCGCCATCGACGCGTTCCGCCCGGGGCCGTCCGACCTCATCCTCCCGGGCGACAGCCCCTCGCCACCTCCTCCCGCAGCACCGAAAAGAACCCTTGCTTCTTCTCCAACTCCATGTCCTCCTCCAAACCCAAGCCTCCGATCGAAACCCGAACTTAAAAAAAAAAAAAAATCTAAGACGATGATGGAAAAGAAGGAGAAGTAGAAGAAGAGGGCTTCATGGACGGATCTGGCAACAATTTGTCTCACGAGGGGTTATCGCTAATTTGTAGCGCCGGAGACGAATGAAGGTGGACGGGAGACAAGGACTGGAATGTGATTCTTATCCTTTTGAAGGGCGTTAGATAGATAGAGAGAGAAGGGCGGATGGAGAGAGAGAGAGAGAGAGAGAGAGAGAGAGAGAGAGGTGGAAGAGGAGCACAGCGAGACTGACTGCTGCTCCCGGTGCGTGCTTCTTCTGGACAATGGAGGGGTTAAAAAAGACCAGAGAAATAAAAATAAAAAATAAAAGCACCGGTGGGAGGTGGGATGAGAAGACGATATGGAAATAAAAGCAAAAGCTGAGGGGATATTTCGAAGAAGGACCGGAGGATGGAAACCAAAAGTGGCGACAGACGCTGTGACGGCCGATACGGTTAGAACGGCCGAAGCGTGGTCGAGGTCCCGTCACCTCCCATTAACGTTACCTCCTAACCGTTCAATTATAAGTTGCGATTAATTAATTTATATACGTGGACCAATCAGACGGTCCAGATTCGGCCAAGAACACGACGACGAGGGATTCAAGATTTTTTTCGTATGACAACGATAGTCCCCTACGTTCCCATCTCCATCATGGCGGTCCAGTTGCGAGCTAATGGCTCGTGATGTCAATTCTACCCACCCTATAATGTCGGGCCGGTCGAGCACCCGTGCAAACGTGCGCAATTCAGGATTCGTCTTAATCTTGACGCCAAAATTCAATCAGAACCGTCCAAACGGTGATCCCGTACCGGATGAGACCGACTACGTGGGGTCTCCACTGGTGTTTGTGGAGAGCCATGCAGCACGGAGTGGAGCCATGAAAGCTTCGTTGTTTTTATGGATTTGTGAGTCCACTTCGTGCTGAAACTATGCGATGCTATATATAGTTTGCCAGCGTTACCATCATTCCCCTTCTTCTCTCCTTTTAAATATTTCGTGACTATTGTTTCTTTATTTAATTACATCATCATCTAATAAGCCAACAAAGATTATTATATTTATATTTTTTTCTTGAATTTGATGATATAGTTATCCATTGATAAAGAAAGAAGCACCATCCTATCAATCAATAAGGTAACTCATCTAAGTCATTCATCATTGAGTGAAAGAATTCTACAAGGACTCTTCTAAAATGTATTCAAAAGCAAACTCAAATATATCATGTAAACTAAGTTTAATAGTGTTAACTTATGCTATGCCTTCACACAACCAGTAATTCTTTTGGCAGACTATTTATTGGAATCTTCATACCTGTTAATATTGATAAATTTCACTTGGATTGTGAAACTTAAAAGAGACATGAAATTAGAATCAAATTATACTATAAACTAGAAATCTAAATTCTTTCTCAAATTATAATTCTGATTTTAATATTGTAGTTATTTTGGTTCTTTTTCTTGTCACCGTTTTCATCATGCCTTTTATTATTTTTTTTTTTTTCCTCCTCTCAGCCCACCTTTTAATCATGAACTTTTTCCTTCTTCTTCTTCATAATATGATTTTTAATTAGATAATGAAGGATGAGAAGGTATATCTGGGAAATCTTTTTTGCTCAGTCTTGATTTCTCTCTAGCGAATGTTAACCTGAAAGGAGACGTTGAGCACTAAACTTGATGAGGCTGCAACTTCCTATATTCATTTATCTACTTCGTGAAACCTCAACTAAATCTATCCACCATCTCTCTTTTAAGAGCCCAAATATATATATATAAGTGCCGAATAAACGGATATATGCAGGTTAAAGAATTAACCATATGACCGGCCCATGAATCACATTCATCATTAATAAGTTTTGTAGGGACTTCAAATCAAGTGCTTGTGAAGACTGTACGTAGAAATTTTAATGATTCACACGGGCATGTGCATGGCTTAATTTCGTATTTACACGCACAATTCATTATAAAAGCAAATAATTGTGCTACCACCTTTTAGGTAACATTTATCTGAATCATTGGAGGTTACCCTGGTGCATTAATTCTCATTATTTTTTTTTTTTTTTTTTTTTGAGAAAAACGAACGATCACATCAGTCTAGCGTGAGTCAGCCCAGATATATCAGAAAATAAAAGCTGTTTAAGTACAATGGGAGGAGTCCCCCTGTTTCCATATCCAAAAACCAGAAAAAAGGGCCGCAACACCCGCAATCCAATCAGCTACCATGTTGGCCTCGCGATAGACATGCCGAATCTGATGAAGGTGACCCCCCTCAAAAGAGACGAGATATCCAGAAGAAGAGGATTAGTCGGAGGAGATCACTACCTTCCTGTCGAAGTCAACGAATGACCGTAAGAGAGTCCCCCTCAATAAAGAGACTCTGAGCATGAAGGGATCGAACCGCAAAGAAATTCCGGCCCACGCCGCATACAGCTCGGTCATAGAAACAAAAATTAAGGAGATCAAAACCGTCAGTCGCTAACATACCATCATCAGCACCTCTAATAATAAAGGCAGAACAGAGGAATTAATTCTCATTATTAAGCGCATTGTTCTGCTTGCACTGTTCTCTCGTACGTCTCACCATCCTCGTTCCATCAACTTGCGCTTTTAGTTAAACAGTAGCACTGGCATCCAATGCTTGCGGCCTTTTGAGGACTAATTGCCATCAATCAATCATCTCAGCGGGCCAGCATACAATCTTGTGTGTGTAGCCCATGATCATGATGTATATGTTCTGTAAACCCATAATTGAATTTTATTTCTTAATAAGCTACGTTTGCCATGGGTTTTTTTTTTTTTTTAAAAAAAATCGAAGGTAGAAAGTTATAAAAGTAATAATATTTTTATTTAAATTTTAAAAATATATAAAATTTATGTTTAATATATCTGATCGTGTCTGTGAAAAAAGAAAAAATATTATATAGGTAATTATTAATTATATTTAAAACAATATTAATATTAAAAAATAAAAAAATATTATTAATATTTTGTTAACTATGTTTAGTTATTTTGATTAACAATTTGAAGGGTAAAAAGAAAAAAAATATATACTATTGAAAAAATATAATTGCATATCAAATGCTGTGAAATGGATGAAAAAAATTACAAAATAACTTTTGACCTTCTTTTATCTCTTATCAAGATCACCCTTACCCTTATTTAGTTGAAAAAAGGAAAAAAATTTTATTCTTATTTTTCTACGTTTGATTAGGTTAAAAAAGAAAGAAAAAACTTATATAAGAGCTCACATATTTTTCTATTTTTTATCCAAAAATAAATATTATAAAGAATTTTTAAAGAATTTTTTATTAAAAAATATTTTTTTAAAAAAATGTCAAATGAACACTTAAATCGAGTTAGTGACTCGAGAAGCAATCAAAAACGGATCTTAGTCCAAGATTTGAGAGGGAGAACATGCTTGCGATTTTTCAAACGTGGGATACCGAGGATCTGCCATGGGCTCTGTTGTTGAGTGGGGCTATTTACAAGATTATAGCTTGTTTGTGCCAGGCCCCTCCTTAAAGTCCCACATTGATGGGGGGAGAAAAAATGGTTAGTAATTTATTTAGAAAAGTAATAAAGATAAGGTATCAATAGAATTCATTATTTATCTTACTTTTCTTTTTAACAAAAAGAATTCTTATTAGGGGTCCAAATAGTTACAATATGGTATCAAAGCTGTCTATCAACCAAAAATATAAGAGTTAAGTACCACATAAGGTAAAGCTCTTGAGATGTTTGATGAATACTTTTGACGGTGAGGACCTCTTTAAGAGAGTAAATTGTGAGTTCTCTTTTTAAGCGATAAACTGTGAGACTCTTTCTTAAAGATCTACATCAATGAAAAAAAAATGATTAGTAATTTATATGCGATAAAATAAGAAAGGGTAAGGTATTAATAGGATTCGTATTGAACTATAATAATTTAAATTGACGTTTGTGATGCCCCTCTCAATAGTCCCACATCGAATAACCGGTTAAGCAAGAAGGATAAGGCACCAATTGGATCCTTTTTGAGCTGTGGTGGCCTAAGTTGGTGTGGACCTTGTCCGTCTTGCTTTCTTGTAACGAAACGGACCTATGGGCCCGAGTCATTACAATATGGTATCAGAGACTCGAGTCGTTACAATATGGTATCCCACCTTTTGAACTTGTGGGGGCCACATCTAAAATCCTACATGCCTGATGGTTGTGATGAATTACTTCTGGCGATGAGGACGTCGCCTTTGTTAAGGGGGTAGATTGTGATGCCCCTTCAATTGTTCCACATCGGATAATTGGGAGTTGGTTAAGTGGTTTATAACCGGTTAAGCAAGAAGGATAAGACACCAATTGGATCCTTTTTGGACTGTGGTGATTCAAGTTGATGTGGACCTTATCTGTCTTGTTTTCTTGTAACGAAACGGGCTCGTGGGCCCGAGTCGTTACAACGTTGATACGATAATTCAAATTGGTATTGATGTGAACTTTGTTTTTTTTTTAAATATATATATATATAACGAAATGTATCCGTACAATAAGCCGGATCTTTACACGTAGCCTCGGAGGCAATCTACCTTCGTTCAAGGTTCGGGTCTCCTTTATCGAGGATGAGGTGCTGGTCCCCAACGACTGATCGAGGCGCATAGGTACCAGACCTTGGATTTGATGGAGTCGAGGCTGCCTTCATGGACGCCAGGAGCCATGGCGAATTCGAAGGCCTCGTTGGCCTGCACCCCAAACTTGACACAGGCCTTGACCTCTTCCCCTTGGACCTCTTCGATCGCCAGTCTCTCTCTCTGTCCTCGTACCGCCGTGGGGCTGATGTGTCGTTCGGCTTAACGCACCATGCGACATCGTTGAGGTCAAATGCCAGCCCTTAATGGCCTGGTCCTTGTACCCTTTCGCCGAGATCTCCACTGACGTGGACCGAATGGCGTCTCACGTGAACGAGTGCTCCAGCTGTCGTTTCCGTACGAGGACGTTGATGTTGGAGCTGACGATGATAAGGATGAAGATTAGGATCGATCTCAATCATCATCTTTATTTTTATTATAAAATTAATTTTATAAATATAAAAATTTATAATGACATCATATGGAGCCATTAAAACAAGGATGAAATTCGTGGGATAAAAATAATTTTTATTCTCAGTTTTATATCTACAAAGATATAAAACCTCACCGTCAAATAAAGTAAAACGGAATAGTCTTTACTTGATGAGATTAAATTATCATCCTTAATGTTAGTGTTTGAATGTTAAAAAGTTATTATAGGAATAGAAATAATTTTTTTTTAAAATAACTTTTTTTTATTATTCTAAATTTTTATTTGATTTAAAATATGATATTTCATCTTATTTCAATGCAATTAATGCGGTGTTATTCCACGAATGACATAGGAATAAGCCACATTCCATTAGGAATAGATGAATTTTTTTAGAAATCTCAAAAATACCTCTGACATAAGAATAAAAAATGGATTATCAATTTATTTATTAATATAATTACTTAAATAAATTATTTTTTATTAATTAATTTATTATTATGATCTATTAAAAGTTTGCATGTTATGTATATATATATTATTAATGGTTAGCAAGAAAAAAATGGATTACTAATATATGTTATGTACATATAGAGATGGGTACTGAATCGGACCACCTATGACCCGACCCAGCACGGCACGAGCCAGACCGTGCCAAGCACAGCTCATTAAAAGGGGCTGTGCCAGACTTGGAAAAGCTGGCCCATGGACCAAGCCCAACATGGCCCATTAGGGCCTGGGCTGGCATGGCCCAGGCATGCCAGGTATGGCATGGCCCATGTGCTAGCCTAGCACGACCCATAAGGGCCTGTGCCGTGGCAGCCCATAATGACCTGATCCCTTTAAAAAAATTGTAAAAAAATAAATTTTTAATAAATTAAAAATTATTAAAAATAAAGGATTTATTAATATAAAGCCACTTTAATGGTGGGGAGTTTGGCATAGACTCCTATCAGTTTATTAATTTAAAATCAAAATGGTACATGAATGGAGGAAGGTAGGACTGACCTCCAAAATACAATAAGAAAGGAGAAAAAAATAAAGATGACTCACTTTAACAATTAAAAAATTAAAAATATATAATTATAAAATAGAGATGACTCACTCATCAGTTGTATTTGTATCATCATCATCTTCACTGGTTAAGTTATGTCCACCTTTATCTTGAAGCTTCGCCTTGGCATCCAATTAATCTTTGAAGCAGATAAGCATATCAACCATGTCGCCAATCCTACTTCTCTTTTCGTCCAGAACACGTAGACCTGCACTGAAAATGGATTCCGATAGTAATGTGGACATCTGCACAGCTAAAATATCTTGTGCAATGGCAGACATAACATGATATTGATTTCTAACACTCTTCAACCAGGCTAATACATCTAGATTCTCTATTTGATTTTTATCTAACGCAGACTGAAGATCATTTCGTAAATAAAATTCTAGTTCACTACTTAAAGATGAAGAAAATGATAAAGAAGAAGATGAAGCATAGTGTGTCTTTTTTTGTGCAATGAATGAAAAAATAGATGATGAACGAAAATTAGAATAAGAAGTAGAATTTTATGCAGACATTTTAGATCCACAAATTTTTTCATCATATAAAGCCTAAATATCATTAAGAAGTCGTGTTATCTCATATTTAGCAGGTTCAGGATCTTTAATCATATTTTCATAATATGCATCAATTAAAATTAGTATGCCACTTAATTTAACTCTAGGATCAAAAACAGTAGCTAAGTTATGCAAATGACATATTTTTCCCAATATTCATTCCATTTAGTTTCCATTTGATATATAATAGGCACTAAAACATTATCATATCCATGTTCATGAAATTTTTCACTGATTATATATGCTTGTTGTAAAAATGAACAAGAAGTTGGATAATAAATAAATAAATACCAGAAAAAACATTTGTAGCATCCTAAAAACTAACAAAAAATCTTTCAAAATTTTACCTTTACTCCAATCAGTCAATGTAAATCCTAATCCACGATCATTAATATATGCACTTAAATATAGATATGCATCATGGATCATGCTATAAGTACTATTCCAACGAGTAATTACATCAAGTTTAAAATTTTTAAAATATTTACCATGATCTATAATTGTTTAAATTCTTGAAATCTTGCTCTTGAAGCATGAATAAAAGAAATTGCATTTCTAAATTTTAAAATAACATCTTGAATTATGTCCATGCTAGCTTGAACATAAAGATTTAATATATGATATGTACATCTAATATGCAATAATTATCCATTTAAAATGGGATGCAAAGAGTCATTAATAATGCAACAACAGAATTATCAAAAGTAATATATTATTTTATTATTAATATTATATGAGCATGAAGTTTTATAAATAGCATTTAAAATTTGTTGCCTCAAAAAATCAAAAGCACGAAAACAAGAATTTATTTATTTAGTTGTCAATCATTATCAATATAATGAGCAGTAATAATAATAAAATAATTACTACCTACAAATGCTGATCAAATATCAGAGTTAAAGAAACTCTAGCATTTAAAAGAAAGAGCATTTTAATTAAACTTTGTTTCATTGCTAAAAAGTTTATTATTGCTACTCTTCAAAATGTACGCCTACTAGTTCTTCTATAAACAGGTTGTAGAGCTAATTGAATATATTCTTGAAAATTAAGATTCACATAAACTAAAATGTAATTTATCATGAACTATCCATCTTACAAGTAATTTCCTCTGATTTTCATGATTATATACAAAAGTACCTGCAAGTGATCCCCTTGTATATTAAGGGTACTTTGCAGATAGGAATCATGCATCCTATAAGTCTCTTGATGTCTTTTTAAATGTCATGTTCCCTCACTACTACTACAACTATAAAGTTTTGCACATTTTCTACATTTTACTTTCATTACTCCATCAACCATAATTTTATCAAAATCATTCCAAACATCACTAGTCCTCTTACGAGAAGAGGTTTGACCTTCACTTGGTTCATTGGTTCTAGAGAAAACTTGAGGATTAGTTTTCTCTCCCTTAGAAATAGGGAGCATGCTAAAATGACTTTCGTCATAAGATGTCATATCTAAAATTCTAAATTAATGAATGCAAAACAATAAAAACTAACCACAAGGAGGAATTAAGAAGATGACCATAGGTGAAGGCGTGAAACCGAGATTTGTAAGCTTCCTCTTGTGCTCTCGCCTCTCAACAAGAAGTGACCTTTATTTTATACTTCTCAACAAGAACCTCCTCTTGTGTAGCACTTGAACACTTGTTAGAGCACTTGTTAGAACACTTGCAAATTAAAAATTAAATAGCTAGAGCACTTAATAAAAGAGAGAAATAGTAGTAAGAAAAAAAGAAGAGTTGATTTGGTGTGGTGAGAATGAGGAAGGAATGAGATATTTATAGGAATATTTTTATGGCTGGCATGTTCTAGTTAGGGTCGTTAGGGGCCGTGCCGTGCCAGACATGACCCAGTGCCCATACATATTAATTAGTAACGGTTAGAAAGAGAAAAGTGGATTATATACATATATTAAGCTCTTGAAACCCTAGCCTTAGGGAAGAAGACAAGAAGGGATCGAGTAGAATGGCCGATGAATCAAAGAGTGGGTAATAGTTTTTTTTTTTTTTTTTTTTTTTTACAATCACTGCCCTTGGAATATGGTAAGTGGGAATTAGGGCTATTTTATGGAGGAGCATGGAACACAAATTTGAGAATAAGGATGTTTGACCGTAATGCCAATTTCTGAAGGGCCTACCATCTTTTTTTTCTTCTCTTGTTTGGGGGAACAGTATGAAATAAGGCCCTATTCCAGCCAAAAATAAGGCATCCAAACACTAGAGATGATACAGATGAATATAATAGCAGTGAAGATAATGAAATAATTAATACATTATTTTGTCAATGAATCCATACGATGATAGTCAGCTATAATTATTTCGTCAGTTCTATCTAACATGGATGCTAGGAATGAAATATTCTTAAAATATATAGAGGTAGCAACAGAAAGCTCGAGGATCCAAATGAATTTTGAGTGAAATAATATACTTTAACCTACATTTTATTTATATTCTGATGAATGCGGCAGCTAATGTAGGACCCAACTTCATGCTCTGTTATTCTCGTGGTCAAAGAAAGCATATATATCAGTGTTCCTCTAGTAGGATTCTTGATGACGAGTTCTGGTTGTTAGGTCTTGACATTCCTTGGCCCTTGGCATATGGCTTGACTGATATTATTGCGAGCCTACGCATTAGTCCTAGCTAAAGCACATGCAAGCGTCTGCCAAGGGACAAGATGGAGAATTGGGAGCAGTTGAGGGTTGGTCGAATAAAGTAATGCTTGTGTTTTGTTTAATTGAATGGACTAAACGTTGCATGGATGCCTCCAATGGTTTAGGTAGTGTTTGAAATAAGGGATAAGAGAATATTTCCTGAATATCCTTTCTTATTCCCAAAAGTCATAACTATAATGGATAGCTGGGAATAAAGTTAATCAAAGGGATATCCCATAATTAATCATGGTTAACCATGGGATATCCCCTCAACTTATTCCCTAGAAAATGTAGGAATAGTTGGTTATCCCTCCAAATAAGAGTAAAAAAAGTTATCCTATGGATTTACCTTTTTGCATTTGATATGATCAATGGGATAGCCAAGGGATATCCCTAGGGATAGCCAGAGGATAAACTCTATCCCGTACACTTATCCATGAATATTTTTTCTATCAAACACTACCTTAGGGTTTCATCGAGGGGTCTCATCAGTTACTACCTACTAGTGGCACATGAAGGGCTCACGATTGATGGTTAAATTTTTCCCCATTCATGAATGGACGAGAACAATGAGATAAGAAAAAGGAGAACAAGAGTAGAACGTTCAAACTCTCCAATGAGCACGAATTAGGAGAAAATTTTGGTGTTGGTCCTTACTAGCCCAACAATTGCTGCGGAGAGGTTTATAAAGTTGTGTATGATAAGATGATTGTTGTACCACGTATCGGCCTTATTTGGATCATTGGTACGTTTATCCTTATGAAAGCTTATATTGATAAATATTTAATTTCATATCAATTATAAAAATTTTTAAATACTTATGTAGGACCAAGGAGTTCAAATAATGTTTTGTTGGCTAACCTTTTGGAATAAGATCTTAAGCTATAAATAGTATTACAATGAATATGCTCACAGCTTATGTGGATCAGGAAACAATACGAATGAGGTTTATATTTATGATTAAATTTAATTAAATTTGTATGTAAATTTGGATATAGATGCTTAGCCAGGCGAAAATGATAGGATTTGAATGGAGGGAGTATGTTAGAGCCACTGATAAATGTTTAGTCAGTTATGTAATGGATAGATTTTGAATACTTATGTAAGATCAAAGAGCTTAAATAATATTTTTTAATTAATTAATTATTTTTTGGATAAGGTCCTAAATTGTTACAATTTATTTAAAAAGTTTCATCCGTTTTAATGCCATTGATAAAAAAAAAAAATTATATTCCCATGATGAAATGAAGAAGGATATATGTAGGTTTCGTTTGGTTGTCAAATATTTAAATGCATAATGATCAATGAAGAAGGATGTAGGTTTTGCTTGGTTGTCAAAATATTTAAATGCATCACATGAGGCAACTAACGGATATGATTGAAAGTCGGCAAACCTATATTCTTTATCATCTTTTTTTTGACACGAAACTAAATCCAAAAGTGATGTACATGTGGCATTAGAACCCAACTGATGCAATCTCACATCATTTATGTATATATAAATTTAGAAAAGCTTAAGATGAGTTTGAAATGTAATGATCCATTAAGAATCACTGACAATTCCAATAGCAGTAGTGAAATTATCATGTTTGATTATACTTTAATGATCTTACACGATACCTATATATTACTATCCAAACTAATGTTTCTATGCTAGTTCTTGAAGATAGGTATCTAACATTATTTTAGAAAAATGATCTAAGATTTAAGAATCAAAATGTCTCAACTGATAAGAAAAAGTATGATTAATTAGATATATATATATATATATTTGTATTCATACAATATAATTTTACCTGATATATATAATAATATTATATTAATATAGTATAATAAATTAATAGTTATATTATATCAAAGTGATTTTGATATCATACTAAATATAGTTATTTTAGAAAAATGATCTAAGATTTAAGAATCAAAATGTCTCAACAGATAAGAAAAGTATGATTAATTAGAATATATGTATATTTTTTGTATTCATACAATATAATTTTACCTGATATAATATAATAATATTATATTAATATAGTATAATAAATTAATAGTTATATTATATCAAAAGTGATTTTGATATCATACTAAATATAGTTAATTATGGGTATGCCAAAACCTTTAATCACTAGATTTAGCACACCGAGCATCATAATATTAGACCATCGTAAACAAACCACTCCAGTAAAATGATCATAAATAATTTATGATCATTATAGTGACCTCATTTAAGTTACCAAAACGTCATCTATGGTGCAGCCGTCTTGTTCGGTCTTACCAATTAAAAGTTTCAAGTGGGGCAATGTGAATGGAGTTATGGAAGGGGAACCAGTTGACCCCCCTCTGATATTATCTCAAAAAGGACAAATAATAAAGAGAGATGGGTCCTCTTTTCCTCGCTCGTCCTCGTCCCTATTATGGCGATAGCTTTTCCGCTATACCCACCGTGTTTGGCGAGCGTCTCGCCGTGGATTGCGGGTGCGTGGCGCCTCGTCTGGAGTATCTTCTCCCATTAACGTTCTCCCACCATGTATCCTGAAATGAGTTGATGACCCACTAATCCTTTTCTTCTTCATTTTAAAGCTACCTCCTGCATTCTCTTTTAACCAAATATTGATGGGGCCAATTGATCTATGAACAATAAAGACAATAATTTTTGGATGGCATTCTCTCAAGATAGTAATTTTCAGATAATTTTTCTAGACGACCGCGACGGCTTTCCTGACGGCTTAATTCCTAGGCGGCCCTGCCCCAGCATCTCCAAGTCGGCCGAATCAGCCCCGACTTCCCCAAGTCGGCCCTGCTCGCCATGATATCTCCAAGTCGGTCGAGTCGGCCCCGACCATCCCTGGTCGGCCCCGACCATCCCTGGTCGGCCCTGCTCGGCCCCGACATCTCCAAGTCGGCCGAGTCGGCCCCGACTTCCCTAAGTCGGCCTTGCTCAGCCCCGGCACTCCCAGTCGGCCAAGTCGGCCCCAACTTTCCCAAGTCGCCCCCGCTTGGTCCCGGCATCTCCAAGTCGGCCGAGTCGGCCTCGACTTCCCCAAGTCGGCCCCGCTCGGCTCCGGCACCTCCCAGTCGACCGAGTCGGCCCTGACTTTCCCGAGTCGGCCCTGACTTTCCTAAGTCGGCCCTGCTCAGCCCCGACATCTCCAAGTCGGCCGAGTCAGCCCCGACTTCCCAAGTCGGCCCCGCTCGGCCCCGGAACCTCCAAGTCGGTGACCATCCCTGGTTGGCCCCGCTCGGCCCCGACATCTCCAAGTCGGTCGAGTTGGCCCGAACTTCCCCAAGTCGGTCCCGCTCGGCCCTGGCACCTCCCAGTCGGCCGAGTCGGCCCCGACTTCCCAAGTCGGCCCCCGCTCAGCCCTGGCATCTCCAAGTCGGCCAAGTCGGACTTCCCCAAGTCGGCCCCGCTCGGCCTCGGCACCTCCCAATCGGTCGAGCCAGCCCCGACCATCCTGGTCGGCCCCGACTTTCCCAAGTCGGCCCTGCTCGGTCTTGACATCTCCAAGTTGGCTGAGTCGGCCCCGACTTCCCTAACTCGGCCCCGACACCTCCCAGTGTCTGAGTCAGCCCCGACTTTCCCAAGTCAGCCCCGCTTGGCCCCGTCATCTCCAAGTCGGCCGAGTCGGCCCCGACCTCCTCCAAATCAGCCCCGCTTGGCCTCGGCATCGTTCCGTCCTGGCCTCTTCCAAGTCGGCCCCACCTCATTTAAGTCGGTCCTCTCATTCAAGTCGGCCCTCCCATTCAAGTCGGCCCCGCCTCGGCATCGTCCCGTCCCGGCCTCTTCCAAGTCGGCCCCGCCTCATTTAAGTCAACCTCGCCTCATTCAAGTCGGCCCTCTCATTCAAGTCGGCCCTCTCACTCAAGTCGGCCCCGCCTCGGCATCGTCCGGTCTCGGCTTCCACAGCCGCGTTATGTCTTTCGCACAAAGGCATTTATGGCCTCATAAAGGCCACTTGCGCCTATCTTCTCTAAGAAGTCCTCGACGGCCTTCAGCCTAGCCCCGGCACCTCAGATCGGCCACGGATGTCCCGTCCCGGCCTCCAGATTCGTTCCGACTTCTAGCTCCTTTCCGGCCATAGACATCTCGCCTTGGCCATGAATAGTGCTCGGCCACCTCGGCCTCGGCATCGTTATGAACGGTGCCATGCAAGCACTCTATAATCAATGCTCTCCAAGGGACAGCTGGCTTCAACTCCCGACTCTTCTATCCTAGACGGATGTGTGGCTCGTGATGGTGATAAGATTCCATCACTTTTTATCTCTCTTCCTACAGTAGTCAAATCAAGTGGCCACCCACTCTGACAGAACTTGACCCACCAACCAGCTGCAGCCACTCACTTTGACGGGACTTGACCTGCAGTCCTGACATATCAAAGAAGGAAGCAAGCTCTGTCGTTGCTGCCATCACCTTAAATGCTCTTACAAGTGGCGGCACCCCAAGCCTCACAGACGACATCAGCTCTGACACTCCACCCACTAAAGTCATCATTATGGAGCCTCAACCACTCAAGCCAGACAACTCTAAGCATCTATAAAATGGGTAAGAGTGACCTTCGATCAGGTAACTGAACACAACTCAACTAAGAACTGATAACTTCGGTAACCACAAAAGAACGCACTCATAACACTTCTAAACGCTTGTTCTTGCTCACAGAGAGCTCTTTTCTGAGCCTCTCTCTCTTTGTCTTTCGAGCTTCCTCAAGTTCACGGCTGTTGCTCAGAGCACTAACTTGAGCGTCGGAGGGTTTCCGCCAAAATCTCTGGCCTTCGGGACTTTTTGCAGGCTCCCAGACATGAGAAGCTCGCTGGAAGATCCCGAGATCGCTAGAGAAGGCGACCGGACGCTTGCGGACGTTCGAAGGGGGTGATCTGGCAGCATCAGATTGGCATGCCAGGAAGGGGGAGAAAGCAGAGTTCTGCACCACTAAGCTACAAGCTCTCACTCCCTCTACGACAACAATGCCGGGTAAAAATATGGTGATGGCAAAGACCCAAGAGGCTTCCACCAGTAATGCTGGGGGGGCACCCTCAACGAGCTGAGCAACAAGAGGCCAGCTCTCTGCTTCATCGTCACCACTATCTCGTGCCATTCAAGCAAAACATCGTCACCCACACAGCAGCAAACAAGAGCTTACGCTGGTCCTCTGGTTGCTGCTCAAGCTAGTTATCATCCATCCGGTGGAAGATCTTCCTAGCGAGAGACTCACCACTGTCATATCTCAACAAGCTAAGGAGCAAGAGCAACCTCAAACTCAAGCTCATCGGTGGGAGATGAGGACAAAGGGCTTTGACTGTTGACTCTATCTCCCCCCTCTCTTTTTCTCTCCGCTACACCCAGAGCCAATCCGAGCCCAAGACCTTTAGCGGATTCCATTCTAGCTGCCCTCGGATTTCAGCACTAGTACCCCCCACCTTCATGAAAAATTATGCCCTGAAAGCCAATCACAATTGTTGTATCAGTGGCAAAATTTATAATTTCTCTCAACTCAAGAATGATAATAGAGGCAATTTTATATTTCATCATATGTTGTGTCTTATATTTTTTATGATGAACTCCAAAGAATAGGGCAATGTTTTTAGGGTTACAAAGACAACAGTGAGACCTAAAACCTATAAACCCTAATCTAGAATATTCTTATTCATAGGATCATCGATTTGGGGATCGATGAATCCGGATAGACTAGCACATCTTATGTATGCTCGATTGTGAGGGTGGTTGGTCTCACGACCACTTGTGTAGGGACACTAATACAAAGATGTGGGTGCTCATTAGGTTATGAGTTCACTGAATTGATCTGACAGGAGAACATCAAATGAAGTTTTACGTACTTGTCATAATAGATTGTTCTATAAGTGGGAGTTGTGCAAGTAATCCTTAGACCTGAGACCACCATAGTATCTTGTGCACATGAATCCATATTTTGGTTCATATTCATTCATAACAAAAGGTTATGTACGGGGTGATGCTAGATATGAAGGATTATGTATAAAGGTAATGAGTAGGTCAACAAGGAATCGATGACTCCTAGTAAGAGGAGTATTTATTCCAAGTAATCTCATCAAATGTTGACTCAGAAAATCTTTGATCAAAGTATGATGAAATTAGAAAAGGTTTTCTTATTATCATCGGTTGAGTCTTCATTAATGATTAGAGATTCAAATGGATTAAGTATGAGGGTTTGACATTTATTCATGCCATCACTTAATCGGGATAAAGAAATATTGAAGGATTGAATTGCACGGTAACTTGCCACTAAAGGGTATTTTGGTAATTTTTATCAAATTCTCATCTTCGGGTAGGCATGATACATTGCTAGATATAAAATCTTGTCTTGTAGGTTTTTTATAAATCAATTAGATTGATTTCATAAGTCAATTTGAAGGTTGGTCCAGATTGACATTTAAGTTGGCCCGATTTGACCTGTTCAGATAGTCGGATACATAATCGGGCTAAATCAAAAACCTACTGTTGGCTAGATGAGGAACCCAAAGGGTCACACACAATAGATAATTAATTGAAGAAGTTGGAAATATTTTTATTAGGATTTTTGGATCCTAATTGGTTGGCCAAGATCGCATACTAGCATATGTGGGCTAACCCGAGCTCCTGACTTAATCTATTTAGGTCCATTTGCTTGCTGATTAGGCTAATAAATTTAAGTTGGATTTAAATTAACATTAGCCATGTGTTGAGCAACCTATCTAGAGTTTAATCTAAATTTATGAGATTTTTCTAGATTTTTTATGATGATCAAATTCGAATTGGATTCAAATTTCAGCCTGATTTGGTTAGTTTGGGTTGACTTGGTTAGTCTGGGTTGACTCGGGGCCTTAGTCCTTTTTTGAACCATTTTATTTTGAATTTAAATGAGTTTAATTTATTAAATATCATTTAAATTTATTAATAAAATAATTTAATAATTAAATATTTAATATGTACTTGGTGGGGTTTGAACCGAAGACCCCTTGGACCCCCCCTCGGAGCGGATAGAAGCGCTCCTCACATAAAACGTCTCCACCCTTTCTTCATGCCCCTTGGATGGTGCCCTTTCTCTCCATCCAATCCTCTCATTGCTGCCCCTTTGTTTCTATTTAAAGGGTGCAGCAGATGGGATTCAGAGAACAGAAAAAGAAAGAAAAACAGAAAGCCCGTAAGCCCCCTTCTCCCTTGTTCTTCTCCCCTTATCTTAATGTCACTATGATATTAAGACAAGGCCCTAAGTTGAGATAGAGAAAGGCTATTAGAGTATGTAGAGGCTTGTTGGAAAGCTTTTAGAAAGCTTTTGAAGAGAAGAAAGTCCAAAGAGGCATTAAAAGGCTGCATATGTTAAAAAGGCTGCCAGGAAGGTTCTAGCAAGCAAATAGGAGTGCTTCTTCGAATTGATTCTCGTGTGGATCACCTTTGGAGGGCATACACTTGTGTGCCTCTTAGGGATTATTGGATTTAGCAATCTAGGTATTTTTCTTACTCTTTTTATTTAGATTTTAATTGATTTACTTTTTGAACTGCATAAAGGCGATCTTGGAAATTAGGGCTTTTGGCGATGTTTATTTTCAAAATAATTAAAGTTTATAAAAAGCATGCCTTCAAGCATCCCAAAATTTTCATCAGTGGTATCAGAGCCTTCTTTATGCATTCAAGAAGAAATCAAATTAATCTATTATGAATGATTAAATTGATAGATCATTATATGTTTATAGCAAAATAGTAAGTTATGTTTAACCTAATTGGCATGATATGCATAATGTAATGATATGACTATATTACATTCATAAAATGGTTATTATTATGATTGTTAAAATAAGTAAATCATTATATCTGATGCATAATTAGCAATATATGTTATACATAATTGACTATTATACTTTATATAATGCAATGTCCTAGTAACTACTTAGGATTGGGTTAGTCACCATAGCCATTTGGTCATAAGAGCCAAGTAAGTTTTTTGAAGGCCCTCTCTTTCCATTCAATGGGATCTCCTATGATATGTAGGGGTGCCGATGTGATCTTATCCCATGAACAAGTAATGAGAACGGATGATTTTTTTTTTAATCATATGCTTTTGTGATGCATATTAGGGCTAATATGCGTATTAGTTGATATGATGAGATGAAGTATGTACTGATCGATTGTATGCCACAAGATTAGGGTTTCACTATAACCCTAATTAATTTAGAAATGTTTAGAAGTATTAGTTGTCATTATGTTGTAAGATTAATGACACACTATGCACATAAATGGATATGTGATACTTAGAAACATAAGGATGTGCTCGAAACGATAAAAGCCCTCCTAAAAATTATATTTTAGTTGTAGTGTTATATTATCATGAAGCAAATCCTTTTTAGGGATTAATTGATCGATTGGTGTCTAAGAAAAGTGGTTCTGGGAAGGTAAAGAGAATGTGGTTTTTTAATTAGTTCCGTTACTTACCTGGCCAAATTTATTTGGTGTCTAAGGCAAGAACGGAGGACTCCACACCTCTTCCACTTGCCTGGCCAATTCGATTAATTTAAACCTTAGAATTGGAAAGCTAATTGGTTATAAATGCACTACAAAAATGCCTTCCTTCATACAAAGCCAAAATTATATCAAAAATATAGTAGGCGTGTTGCGCAAACTCAAGGCTTACTATTAGGGTTTGATGTAAAAATTTGACTTGGTGTATATTATGCTTTATAGTATGCTTGTTAATGTTACTTTGTTGAGCAAACTCAAGGGTGACATTATTCAATCATGACTATATAGAATGAAGGGCCTGACTAAACTAAGACATTATTGTTTGTTGTGCAAACACAAGGCTATAAGTGTCTTAGAGGCAAGTGTAATGTTGATGAAATTGAAAAGGGAATTTCCTACCCTTGAACTTATAAATGTTTGTTGAGCAAACTCAAGGCATTTATAAGGAATTGGGGATCTCAACCCCACTAAAGAAATCAGATATTGGTTTCTCGTTTAACATAGTAGAGGGTTATGGTATTCGAAGAAATAGTGGGAGACAATTAGATTCAAAGTCCTTATCTAATTGTGATTATCATTTTTGAGTGGTCTACTCATGTATTGTTCTTGTTTGTTTGTAGACAATTAAATGGCTTCATCATTATTACTGTGGGGCATTTTAGATGCTAATAAACTAACCGACCAAATTATGTCGATTGGTTGAGGAACCTGAGGATTGTATTAGCTCAGGAGAAATTTTCAATATTCTTGATTCTCCGGATCCATATCCGATCGGAGATGATGCTTCCGAGGAGGAAAGGGCCACATTAAGGATGTGGCAGAATGACAGTATGACTATCAAGTGCATCATGTTGGCCTCAATGAGCAATGAGCTCCAGAGGCAACATGAAAAGATGGAACCTCAGTCCATACTTCTCAACTTAAAAGAGTTGTATGGAAGCATAGTAGGACTGCAAGATATGAGATATCTAAGCAGTTGTTTCATGCACATATGAGTGATGGCTCGCCTGTTCAGGTTCATGTCCTAAAGATGATTGACTTAATCACCCAATTAGGTCAATTAGGCTTCATCATGGACGAGCAGCTAAATCAGGATCTGATCTGCAGTCACTCCCAGATTCCTTCTCACAATTTGTCATGAACTACCACATGAATAAATTGAATCTTACATTACCAGAGCTACTTAACATGCTTAAAACTGCTGAGAGCCATTTTAAGGAAGAAAAGGCTCATCTTCTTCTGATCGATGGGAAGAAGAAAGAGGTGATGAAGAAGGGTTTAAAAAGAAAATTAAACCCTAAAAGGAGCATCAAGAAGAAGAAGAAGGCAAAGAAGTCTTCAGATGATGGATCTTGTTTCTTCTGCGGTAAGAAGGGACATTGGAAGAAAATTGTAAGAAGTACCTGGCAAGTTTGAAACAGGATACTGATAAAGCATCAAAAGGTTTGTTAATGATACAAACAAACTTATCATTGAGTTCTTCAACTTCTGATTCATAGGTATTGGATACCGCATGTGGGGATCATATATGCAAATCTTGCAGGGGCTTCACAAATTAGAAGGTTGGAGAAAGGTTACTTCAAGCTTTATGGCGCGAGTGGAGAGACCATCCATGCAGAAGCTGTTGGAACCTACTTGTTATTATTGCCTATAGGCAAAATACTTGAATTAAAAGATTTTTATTTATTTCAAATTTAGTCAGAAATATTATTTATGTACCGTTGTTATTAAAACAAGGTTATGAAATAAAAGTTGAGAGCAATGGATGCTCTATATCTTATTCAAATGACTTCTTTGGAATGAAAAAATTTGTGAATGGTCTTTTAACTCTATCACTCAATGATAATGTGTTGCTTGTTGAAAACAAAAGGAGAAAAAGAGATGATACCAATGAAACATTCCTTTGGCATTGCCGATTAGGTCATATAAGTTAGTCAAGGATTAACTGTTGGGGAGCGCGGAATACCCCCAGATCACGGCTATAGCGTATATGAGTAATACAAAAATTTTTACCGTTCTAATCTATGAGTATAAGATTATACCTTCAGACTTGAACGTTGGAACACTTCGATTGTTGCTCGACCTCAACCTTTTAGCCTTCCGCCGTATTCCCGAAATACCTTCTTCTCTCACAAGATGGTGGGATCTCTCTCGGCCGACCTAGGGTTTCTTGTTTTTCTTTTTCTCTCATAAAAACGTTAACCCTAGCAACCATTGAGAGGGTATTTATAGGGCTACAACAGGGACCAAATAGGCAAATATGAAAAGGACTTTCCCACGTAATTAAATCTTCTAATCCTATCCTGGGTTAGGATTCAATTACGTAAATTATAATTCATTCCACTAAAGAATTATAATTGTACTCCTAATCACATTCGAATTTATATTTCGAGCCTTAATATTAAATACTTATTATCTCCCCACGTTAAGATTACAGATATCCACCAATTAAATTTAAATACTGACAATATAATTTAATTGGCTATTATTATCCTTGAGACTATCCACTTAACTTATTTGATGTATCGGATTCAAAATCCACTTGCAAGATTTGATACAATCAAAAACTATAAGCTTTCTCAAGGGGATATCATCAATCCAATTAACAGGACGTGGATTCCTTCAACTATTAATATTCACCATATATATAATGTTATTGCCCAACCCACTGAGTTTATTGACTCATATAGAATCTCACTCTATGTGTAATCAAAGCAATAATCACTACATACACGTATCTAGAAATAGAATTCAGATTAAGAGCATAAGTAATCATATCTTCATGAGTTCTAAATTATTTTATAAAGTCAGTATAAAATAATCAACTCAACTGGGTCCTGTTCAATACACATAAAGTGTACTAGCACAAATAGTTAGAATAAACCATTCCTGTAGTCAAGACAAACCTACTAAAATTTGTGCTACATTCTACTGATGGTGTGTCCAATCCATCTAAAACTGTGAACAATAACTTGTATTCCAAAAGAATCGATGATCTAGTCTTCTGTGTGTAAGCCGTACTCTACACACTAGATCAAATACTCTTTGGAAATACTAGACACATGCACATATATATAGTAAATGGCACACATTGCTCAAAATGAATTCTCATTAAAAATGTAAAGACATAAAGATATCTTTTAGTCTATATCTCTATCAATCTCCCACTTAGACTCAAGCAATGCTTGTACACATCTAACTCCCATGCCCTCTACAGTCTATCAAAAACTTTGAAGTTAAACTCTTTGTAAAGGATCTGCCAGGTTGTCCTCAGATGTAACCTGGTCACCAGCACGTCACCTCTTTGCACGATGTCACGTATCAGGTGATACTTACGCTCAATGTGTTTAGATTTCTTATGGGTCCTGGGTTCCTTCGAATTAGCAACTGCCCCACTATTATCACAATAAAGTGTAATAGGTAATTACACTGAAGGTATCACACTAAGATCCAAAAGAAAGTTTCTTAACCAAACAGCCTCTTTGCAGCTTCAGATGCAGCCACATACTCAGCTTCCATGGTAGAGTCAGCAACACAAGTCTGCTTCACACTCCTCCAGCTAATTGCTCCACCACCCAAAGTAAACACATATCCCGAGGTTGATTTCCTAGATTCATTATCTGATTGGAAGTCCGAATCTGTATATCTATAGGCACAAGACTATCTGCTTGGTAAACTAACATAATCTTTAGTCCTTTCAGGTACTTAATTATATGTTTTACTGCAGTCCAATGTTCTCGCCCAGGGTTAGACTGAAATCTGCTAACCATGCCTATGGCAAAACAGATATCAGGTCTAGTACATAGCATAGCATACATTAGGCTTCCTACTGCAGAAGCATAAGGAACTGCCTTCATACTTTCTATCTCTTCAGGTGTCTTAGGACACTGATCCTTAGATAGAGAAATTCCATGCCTGAAAGGAAGAAATCCTTTCTTGGAATTATGCATACCAAAACGGGTGAGAATTTTATCGATATAAGTGGCTGAGATAAGCATATCACCTATGCTTGCGATCTTGCAAAAGCTTGATCCCTAAGTGTGACTTGCTTCTCCCAAGTCCTCATATCAAATTATCCAGATAACCATACCTTGACCGAAGATAACACTCCCATATCGTTTCCAATAAGTAAGATGGCATCCACATATAGCACCAGAAACACCAAAGTTTTCCATCACGCTTCTTGTACACACATGACTCGTCAGGACTTTGATCAAAACCATAAGAT
>UESW01003232.1:67341-101359 GCA_900491605.1 Calamus simplicifolius | reverse complement strand
ATAGGAAAAAAGGATTTAGAAAATTTTTACTTTACCAAAATACCTTTCTAAACTGGTTGCTTATAGTTGTTAGAGGAGATATTTTGATATTTTTAATTAATTTGATTGGAAATAAATTTATATACTACAACCAAAATATCTTCAGCTGTTTATAGCTATTGGAAGAGATTTTTTAAGTAAAATATCCCTTATAAGCAATTATTGCCCATGGGCTACCTGTCCCATACCAACCAACGGGCTACCATTCTGAACCAGCTCGCCATAAGCCAGCATGACCCACATATCTCAAGCCCTTGACCTAGGACAGCTTAGAGGGATATCAATTACGGAAAAGCCTTTGTGCACTGCATAAAGGCATGTAGATAAATATTATTATGATGCATTTATATATATTTTGTATGAGTACACATCAATGCGCACATTCGATGCATATTTTTATGCACAAAAAATGATGCACAAAGATATTTCCTACCATTCACTGGGTTCACTGGGGCCATGCCAAGGATGGCTTACGTCATGTCGGGCCATGTTGACCCATAGGCAACACCACTCATTTGATACTACTATATAAAAAATTATAAATTTATAAAACAAGAGGATAATTTTAAAAATATTTAATATTTATAAAAAAAATCTAAATACAAAACTAGCAAAGTAAATAATTAACACATAAGAAATAAAGATTTACATGATTTAGTCTGTGACTTTCATCCATATATGAAGATGATAATTGACAAGTTTTCATATTACTGGAGGAGTATAGAGATCAGAGACAATGAAAAAACAAAAAAAATCCGAGCATAAATTTCCCATCGGTACCCAAAATTCTCCAACAACAAAGCGATAGTTTCATGTTCCCAGCATGCGCTTTGCCCAGAACGCAACACAAATTTCAGTTCGAGGATCGCTGTGCATTCCCAGGAATGGGCCAGGCCTTATTAGTGAGGCAAAAGACTTGCTGCACCGCCCTATTAATGAAGGGAAAAGTCTTTGTACACCACTCCCGGTGCAGCAAGGCCTACGTGGGCTACACCGCCTCTTCTGATTGGTCCACGTGGAGCCTACGTGGATGACGGTGCCAGGCGGTATGGCCCTGCTACGATGTAACGTTCTGAACGTGACGGGCATTTAAAGCAGTTCGCCTTTTTTTTAAATTAGCGTGCGGACGAAAATGCCCTTTCCCTCCATCCTAGCGCCATTTTACGTTGATTTCATTTGTGCAAGAAGAACTCTTTCTTCCACCTCGCTTTGGATTTTCAAAGCATCACTGGAATCAGTTGAGCATGAACCGTCGCCCTCGCTCTGAGACTCCGGTCGAAAGAAAATATTTCAGCTTCAAGGCTGGAATACCTGGCTACTGGAGTCTTTGTACAAAAACTTCTGGAGGAAATGTCGTCCGCAGCACAAAGTAAAAAGTCCTTCTTTCCACTTCTTTGTAAAGCTCCTTTATTACACCAACTGTTTTTTCTGGTTAGAGTTAGTTAATGCGTCACCAAACCGTTTAATGCGCGGGTAACTTCCTTAGAACAAAACAGTTGACATTCTCGGAGTCATAACTGTTTAGAGTTTACTGTTTTGTAAGCACGAATGTCATAACTATTTTAACTAGGATGTTATACCTCATGAACTGGGGTGTCGTCAGAGTGGTTCGGCCTATATTCCCCGTTAAAGCTACGACACCCCTGATGTGTCGTTTATAGCCTGAGTTGGTGCTGTCGTCGTTCGCGACACCCCAGTTGAAACTTCACGATACCCTAGCTTCATCTGACAACACCCGTGGTTATAACTGACCACGGTGAGAAGGCCCGCGACACCCCATATGGAGAATAATCCCCGTGATACCCCACTTAAACAGTCACGTCATCGGTGTCGTCGCCTTAAAGCTAGGGTGTCGTCAGATGAGAACTGGGGTGTCGTTAATAGCTTGAGTCGGTGCTGTCGTCGTTCGCGATACCCCAATTGAAACTTCACGACACCCTAGCTCTCATCTGACGACACCCGTGGTTATAACTGACCATGGCGAGAAGGCCCGCGACACCCAAGTTACGAAAATTATTTTTATTCATCACAAAAATAAAGAGAGACGGAACTGACCGTGCAGAGAATCACTACGATACCCCAGGAGAATTGGATTTCGCCGAAACTCCTTCGAGACACCCCAGTTGAAAGCTCACGACACCCTAGCTTTAAGGCGACGACACCCGTGCTTAGAACTGATCACAGAGAGAACCCCCATGACACCTGTTGTCAAATTCGATCGAAACTCCTTCGCGACACCCCAGTTGAAATCTCACGACACCCTAGCACCAATGCCATGACACCCGTGCTTAGAACTGACCGCGCAGAGAATCCCCACGACACCCTAGAGAATTGGATTTTGGCCGAAACTCCTTCGAGACACCCCAGTTGAAAGCTCACGACACCCTAGCTTTAAGGCGATGACACCCGTGCTTAGAACTGACTGCGCAGAGAATCCCCGCGACACCCCAGGAGAATTGGATTTTGGCCGAAACTCCTTCGAGACACCCCAGTTGAAAGCTCACGACACCCTAGCTTTAAGGCGATGACACCCGTGCTTAGAACTGATCACGAGAGAACCCCCGCGACACCCTTGTCGAATTCGGCCAAAACTCCTTCGCGACACCCAGTTGAAATCTCACGACACCCTAGCACCAATGCCACGACACCCGTGCTTAGAACTGACCGCGCAGAGAATCCCGCGACACCCCTTGGATTTCGGCGAAACTCCTTCGAGACACCCCAGTTGAAAGCTCACGACCCTAGCTTTAAGGCGACACCCGTGCTTAGAACTGACCGCGCAGAGAATCCCCGCGACACCCCAGGAGAATTGGATTTCGGCCGAAACTCCTTCGAGACACCCCAGTTGAAAGCTCACGACACCCTAGCTTTAAGGCGACGACACCCGTGCTTAGAACTGATCACGGAGAGAACCCCCGCGACACCCCTTGTCGAATTCGGCCGAAACTCCTTCGCGACACCCCAGTTGAAATCTCACGACACCCTAGCACCAATGCCACGACACCCGTGCTTAGAACTGACCGCGCAGAGAATCCCCGCGACACCCCAGGAGAATTGATTTCGGCCGAAACTCCTTCGAGACACCCCAGTTGAAAGCTCACGACACCCTAGCTTTAAGGCGACGACACCCGTGCTTAGAACTGATCACGGAGAGAACCCCCGCTTGTCGAATTCGGCCGAAACTCCTTCGCGACACCCAGTTGAAATCTCACGACACCCTAGCACCAATGCCACGACACCCATGCTTAGAACTGACCGCAGAGAATCCCCGCGACACCCCTTCGGCCGAAACTCCTTCGAGACACCCAGTTGAAAGCTCACCCTAGCTTTGGCGAGAACTGACCCAGAGAATCCCCGACACCCCTTCGGCCGAAACTCCTTCGAGACACCCCTGTTGAAAGCTCACGACACCCTAGCTTTAAGGCGACGACACCCGTGCTTAGAACTGATCGGAGAGAATCCCCGCGACACCCCCGAATTCGGCCGAAATCCTTCGTGACACCCCAGTTGAAATCTCACGACACCCTAGCACCAATGCTACGACACGTGCATTAACAGTGAACCCACGGGTGTCGTCGCCTTAAAGCTAGGGTGTCGTCAGATGATAACTGGGTGTCGTATTGTTTTAACCTTCGTGTCCTAAATCCTAATCCTTTGTCAGCATATATTGACAACTAAATCTATGGATATCATTGTTCATGACTGCGTGCCTATATTTTCACAGTTGATGCTGAAATTGTAGATCGGAAAGAAATCGATAACACTCCCGGCCGTGCACCTTCACCCGTCGCTCCAAATGCAGTGGATGATACTGTAGTTCCTCAAACTGGAATGGAATTCAATTCAGCAGATGATGTATATACGTTCTACAATGGATACGAAACGAGTTGGTTTTGGAATCACAACAGTGTGTAGCAGGGCCAACAACAAAAAAAACTTTGCTTCAAGCACCTGGCGTGTTGGAGGCAAGGAAAATCTAGAAAAACAGAGAAGAGTATGAATCATAGGGATACTGGGAAAGTTGATTGTATGGCATCCATAAAAGCAAGACTGAATGCTACAAGTGGTAAGTGGATATTGGATGAGGTTTCTCTAGAACATAACCATGGGATGTCCATAACATCAACTGGTTATCTACGGTCGCATAGGAGGATCAGCACACCAGAGAAGGCAGAGATCAGCAATTTACATGCCGTGAATGTTCCGACGACTCAGATATACTCTGCCATAGCAAGGAGAAAAGGGGGCAGAAGACAATTGGATTTCACCGAGAAGGATGCTCGTAACTTCATTTGTCGCGAACGTCAGTCTAAGCTGAAAGAAGGAGATGCTCAGTCGATGGTAATTCATTTCGCCGAAATGCAACTCAGAAATCCCAATTTCTTCTATACCTTAGACCTCAATGATAATGGTCATCTGAGGTCTGTCTTCTGGATTCATCCAAGGTCAAGATTGGCATGCACATACTTCGGTGATGTTCTAAGCTTTGACTCAACGTACTTGACAAACAGATATCAAATGCCTTTTTGTCCATTCGTCGGGGTCAACCATCATGGACAGTCCACCTTGCTTGGATGCGCATTGTTGTCTGATGAGAGTACTGAGACATATAAATGGGTTTTTTTCATGGCTGGATGCAAATGGTGGTCAAGCACCTATTGCCATAATAACTGACCAAGATAAGGCAATCGAGGCTGCTGTCAAAGAAGTTTTTCCTAACACACGACATCGATTTTGTCTTTGGCATATATTGAAGAAGATACCTGAAAAGATTGGCCACATTTGCACGGCAAATCCCAAGTTTATGGTTGATTTCGATGAGGCGATATATGATTCATTGACCATACAGTCATTCGAGGAAAGGTGGGCACATGTTATGGAGAAATATAAAGAATGCAAGTCTATAGATTGGTTCAATGTCCTTTACGAATGTCGGGATAAATGGGTCCCAGTTTACCTAAAGGATACATTCTTCGCAGGTTTGTATGTCATTGTCTTTGGTTCATGTTCGCGTTAAACGCTTTTTTTTTGTTGACAAAATTTTGAACAGGGATGTCATCTTCACAAAGGAGCGAGGGCATTAATCACTTCTTCGATGGGTTTATAAATTCGAAGACAACACTAACGGAGTTCATAAGTAAGTACGAAGATGCCTTGGAAAAAAGATACGAGGCCGAAAATGAGGAAGATAATAGGACGTTGCAAACGATTGCTTTCCTAAAGACATCATCACCTTTTGAGAGACAAGCTGCAGGAAGGTATACAAGGCGCATTTTCAAAAAATTTCAGAATGAGATCCTTGAAATGGCTGCATCAAATACAAAATTGATCAAGGAAGCTGGCAACTGTTGTGTATATTCCGTAAAGTCGTATGAAAGGATTGAAGTCGATGGAATCGGCAAGGAGATGATCAAAGATTATATCGTGTCATACGATAGAAATATTGAGGATGTCCAATGCCAGTGCCGATCCTTTCAGTTCAAGGGGTACCTGTGTAGGCATGCCTTGTTGGTTCTTCATCAAAGTGACGTATTTCGTTTACCAGATAAATACTTCTTGAAGAGATGGTGCAAGGACATGAAATACCAATTCGACGAATTCGACTGCAATACTGAAGGTTATGATAAAAGCACACGAAAATCACGGTACGCAGTGACAATTTTTTAATTGAAATGTCTTAATATTTTTTCGTTAATATTATGTTAATGATTGTAGATATAGTTTGCTGAGTCATCGGATGATGAAGCTCGCAGAGATAGCCTCCATGTCTGAAGATGCATTTAATGTAGTGATGGATGGTCTAACACCTATATTCAAAATTGCCGTGGATGCCAACTGCGCAGCTAAACCACGTACAGAGCTTGTAATTCAAGATCCTGAACAAATTAGGACGAAAGGTCGCCCGAGAGAGAACAGATTAAAGAGTGGAGTCGAGAAGAAGTCAAAAAGATCAAGGAAAAATCAGGTCAAGGAAAGAGCTGCTTCAAGCATCAGGCAGACTTGTTTGCAGTCAATTAATACGAAGAGGACCTGGAGAGAATTGTACCGCCTTCCGAAGCTTTGATGGACGAATTTGATGCTTATGTATTGAGTCAACTTACACAGGAGCATATATAAAACACGGGTGTCGTAACTTTTGAACTAGGGTGTCTTGGTCGCAAATGAAGTGCTTTCGTGCTGTTTAAGTAGCGTGGTTGCCGCGACGACACCCCAGCTCTTGGCTAACGACTCCCTAGCTCTTGCGCGGCGACACCCGAAAGGCGGAAACCTACGACATCCCAGTACTGACACCGAAGATTTTAGCGCGACGACACCCCAGCTCTTGGCTAACGACTCCCTAGCTCTTGCGCGGCGACACCGAAAGGCGGAAACCTACGACATCCCAGTACTGACACCGAAGATTTTAGCGCGACGACACCCCAGCTCTTGGCTAACGACTCCCTAGCTCTTGCGCGGCGACACCCGAAAGGCGAAACCTACGACATCCCAGTACTGACACCGAAGATTTTAGCGCGACGACACCCCAGCTCTTGGCTAACGACCCTAGCTCTTGCGCGCGAAAGGCGAAACCTACGACATCCCAGTACTGACACCGAAGATTTTAGCGCGATGACACCCCAGCTCTTGGCTAACGACTCCCTAGCTCTTAACCTACGACATCCCAGTACTGACACCGAAGATTTTAGCGCGACGACACCCCAGCTCTTGGCTAACGACTCCCTAGCTCTTGCGCGGCGACACCCGAAAGGAAACCTACGACATCCCAGTACTCGCGAAGACACCGAAGATTTTAGCGCGACGACACCCCAGCTCTTGGCTAACGACTCCCTAGCTCTTGCGCGACACCCGAAAGGCGGAAACCTACGACATCCCAGTACTGACACGAAGATTTTAGCGCGACGACACCCCAGCTCTTGGCTAACGACTCCCTAGCTCTTAACCGACATCCCAGTACTGACACCGAAGATTTTAGCGCGACGACACCCCAGCTCTTGGCTAACGACTCCCTAGCTCTTGCGCGACACCCGAAAGGCGGAAACCTACGACATCCCAGTACTCGCGAAGATTTTAGCGCGACGACACCCCAACGACTCCCTAGCTCTTTCCTAGACATCCCAGTACTGACACCGAAGATTTTCGACACCCCAGCTCTTGGCTAACGACTCCCTAGCTCTTGCGCGGCGACACCCGCCCTACGACATCCCAGTACTGACACCGAAGATTTTAGCGACGACACCCCAGCTCTTGGCTCTCCCTAGCGACACCCGAAAGGCTACGACATCCAGTACTCTACCGAAGATTTTAGCGCGACGACACCCCAGCTCTTGGCTAACGACTCCCTAGCTCTTGCCGACACCCAAAGGCGGAAACCTACGACATCCCAGTACTCGCGAAGACACCGAAGATTTTAGCGCGACGACACCCCAGCTCTTGGCTAACGACTCCCTAGCTCTTGCGCGGCGACACCCGAAAGGAAACCTACGACATCCCAGTACTCGCGAAGACACCGAAGATTTTAGCGCGACGACACCCCAGCTCTTGGCTAACGACTCCCTAGCTCTTGCGCGGCGACACCCGAAAGGCGAAACCTACGACATCCCAGTACTCGCGAACGACACCGAAGATTTTAGCGACGACACCCCAGCTCTTGGCTAACGACTCCCTAGCTCTTTACGACATCCCAGTACTCGCTCTTGGCTAACGAAGCTCTTTACGACATCCCAGTACTGACACGAAGATTTTAGCGCGACGACACCCCAGCTCTTGGCTAACGACTCCCTAGCTCTTGCGCGGCGACACCCGAAAGGCGAAACCTACGACATCCCAGTACTGACACCGAAGATTTTAGCGCGACGACACCCCAGCTCTTGGCTAACGACTCCCTAGCTCTTGCGGCGACACCCGAAAGGCGAAACCTACGACATCCCAGTACTAGATTTTAGCGCGACGACACCCCAGCGCTAACGACTCCCTAGCTCTTTTACGACATCCCAGTACTCGCGACACCGAAGATTTTAGCGACACCCCAGCTCTTGGCTAACGACTCCCTAGCTCTTTCCTACGGTTCGGCGACAAAGGCGAAAACCTACGAAGGATATGAATCGAGGACACCCCTGCTCGCAATATAAAATTTGTGCATTTGCATTAAATATTAATCAGTGTTAATATGAATAAATTACATTCAATTTTCATTCAAAGAAGAATAAAAAAATTAAGAACATTTTTCGACAATGTCGCTAATCTTTTTGTTCAGGCCCTCTCTCAATATCGTCGCAGCTAAGTGTCGCCGGTAATCTCTGACTTCCTCATCCGTGAAATCCATCTTCATATCAGGATTGTCCCGTCGAGCAAGACATTCCATGTATCTCAGACAGTATAGGCCGCAATCCAGCGATCCGGTCGGTTGGCTTGGGCAATCCGAAATCTCTTCCATCGGCCAAGTCATCGCTTCCTTCTTATCGCAGTAGATATGGAATATGTGGCCAAGAATTGTATGCCATTTCCTTGCATTGGCCTTGTACTTGGGGTTGCGTTTCATTGAATTCAGGTGCATGAACACCTTTCTTTCCATGTCGACAGCAACCAAATGCCAGTGCGAGTTATCAGAGTTTATTATGGTGAAAAGAAACCGGAATTGGGCCTTATCTTCATCCGATACATTGTCAAATATCGAGGCCCCTGATGTTCCAGCGAGTTCATGAGCAGGTGATGAGGAAGTCAGACACAGAGCGGATACGAAAACTGATGCAAATATGCACTTATGGTATCGGTCCGGATGCTCTGTCCAGTTGCGCATCAGAAACTCCTGGCCGGCATCAATTATCTGCCAATGCAATGTAAACCGATTAATATAATTCTAAAATCAACAACTAGAACAGGTTTCTTGATATACTTACATCATCTATTATCATTTCATTGTTAATGAGATCTTGAAGATTTTTCTTGTTACAACGCCAGAAAACATATTGGTGTAGACGATCTCGTCGGTTAGTCGTTCGCTCAAAAAATTTTGAATAATAATTTGGTCATCTTCGACCGTTGTGTTGGGCTTTGACGTGCCCACTGTCTTCGCCGACTTTTTAGGACGGGTTGTCTCATAACATTCTCCGACGACCGTGGATGCCTTACGCTTCCTCGGCTCTTTTTTAACCCTCCTAACAAGCGAAGGCACTCCAACGATTTCTATGTCCATATTATCACCCTTTGGCGCAGGGGTGCCAAGTTTATTATCGGATATGGACTCATCTTTATTTTCATTCCCATGCTCTGTTTTATCATCCAATGAATCCCCCTCCAATCTCTTCTCCTCTGCTTTTGCATTCCCGTCTCAATTGGACACTCGGATGAATGGTCCTCCTCCATCTTCTTCTCCTCACTATTTCCATTACCAGGCTCGCGGAGGACCAACTCCAGGGAATGCACCTTCTCTGTTTTCCCGTCTCCCTTGTCCTCCTCATTTATTGCATTACTTTCCTTTCTGAGCAGTGAACTGAGGAGGCTCTCAGCAATGGACAGCCTGTGCCTGACATCGTCGAGTTGATCCTTAACGCACTCCAATTCAGTCCTCAACTCGGCACATCCTGCGCAGCTATCCGTTGGTTGAGGGGCGCAGGTATCTGTTGGTTGAGGGGATGCTACATTCTGCTGAGTGAGAAGCCAGCGCTCTTCTGACAGTGGTACAGTAGCTCCCTCCATCTGCAACGCAAGATGATAACAAATTAATATTAAGTGAACATATTGACGCATTAAGTTGAAAAATATGGTCAGAGCAATGGAGCAATGTACTAGCTTACCAAGTCGTGAGGCTGCAAGTCGGCAACCCGAACCGACTGGATCTTCATTTGGTGGTCATACCACTTCAACAGCCGGGGCAGTTTATCAGGGTATGCTGGTTCTCGCATTGATGTATGCTCGAGGAACCACGCCTGAACATGATATTTTTTGGATATTAAATAATGTAATATTAAAAAAAAAATTATACTAAGAACACTACTTATGCGTCTCAATAATCCTTACCACCAGTGCTGCCGAGCATCCGAACAGGGTAGGCTGCCTCCTAACTTTTTTTGCATTCTTTGAGTGGACCGGCTCCTCGGAACGCAAGCAAGCAGCTATTTCTGGGAGAGCCAGAACAATCAACTCCTTCAATGCCGAAGCCCAGTCGATGCTATCCAGTTGACTTAAGTCATCCAAGTGCTGGATGAGATACCGTGGACATCTCTGATTAGACTTTGGAGCCAAAAACATGGCCAACATGTATGCGATCCAAAGTCGGACGGTGTCCTCGACATCCTCCTGTACCTTAGATGATCGGAGTTGAAATATTAACTTCTCCAAACCTTCTTGGCGAAGATCTAAACCCTGGCCAAACCGTCTGAACAACCTTCCGTTGAACAATTGGCTGGACGTGTCGATCTTCTTCCCATGAGCTGGAAGTCCCAGAATGAGTGCGACTTCGTCGGCACTGAATAGAACTGGCTTTCCGCAGAAAATGAACTCGTCGCCTCCATTGTGACATCTTATGATGTCTGCTAGCAGTCGCCCGTCGACTGTGAACGTCTGCATGTCGACGAAGGCACCAAATGGGGTCCTTCGAATAAGTTTTGTATGCCGTCTAGTGAACCCCATCTTCCAAACCTTCTGAACGTATACGGCCGGCCTGCAGCTATTCTTAAACAGCTGGGAAGCCTTCACTGGGGGGACTGGAACAATTTTATTGTCAACTGAAACAGGGGGTAAGACATAAGACATACTTGTCATGAAATTTTAAGAGAGGATGTCATAATATTTTAACATAGTGATAAACATACCTGAAGGAGCCGCATCCTCATTCGAACGAAGAACCATGTCCTTGCATTGTTCCGCCATTTTCTCCGTCTGCTTCTTCTTTGTTCGCGGTCTTCGTCCACAAACGAAAGCACTCATCTCCATGAATGAAGTATACGGAAGAATGAACTATGGAAGAAATTTAGGAGGGAAAAGGAGACCAGTGGCTTCTCGAGCAAGAGACGAAGGATGGCTTCTCGAGCAAAAGGATGGCTTCTCGAGCAACAGACGAATGAGTGCTTTTTCTAGGGTTTATGCCGACCTCAGAGAAATACGAAAGGACACCCGGATCGCCACGATCACATCACAGTGACCCGCAAACCCATAGGAACTGCCCACGTTTTGCAACTTTTCTCGAAAAGATGGCATGGCTGAGTTACTAGGGTGTCGTCGAATTAGTACTAGGGTGACGTCAAATTCGCCTTGTTCAAGCATGGGTGTCGTCGCCTTAAAGCTAGGGTGTCGTGAGATTTCAACTGGGGTGTCGAAGGATTAACGGCCGATTTCGAACTAGGTGTCGCGGGGATTCTCTATGTGGTCAGTTTTAAGTAAGGGTGTCATTTCCTTAAAGCTAGGGTGTCGTGAGATTTCAACTGGGTGTCGCGAAGGATTTACGCCGAATTTAAACTAGGGTGTCGCCGGGGACTCTCTATGTGGTCAGTTTTAAGTAAGGGTGTCGTTTCCTTAAAGCTAGGGTGTCGTGAGATTTCAACTGGGGTGTCGCGAAGGATTTACGGCCGAATTCGAACTAGGGTGTCGCTGGGATTCTCTACGTGGTCAGTTTTAAGCACGGGTGTCGTCTCCTTAGAGCTAGGGTGTCGTGAGATTTCAACTGGGGTGTCGCGAATGATTTTCGGCCGAATTCCACTGGGGTGTCGCTGGGATTCTCTCCGTGGTCATTTGTAAGCACGGGTGTCATCGCCCTAAAGCTAGGTGTTGTGAGATTTCAACTGGGGTGTCGCGAAGGATTTTTGGCAGAATTCAAACTAGGGTGTCGCGGGGACTCTCTATGTGGTCAGTTTTAAGTAATGGTGTCGTTTCCTTAAAGCTAGGGTGTCGTGAGATTTCAACTGGGGTGTCACGAAGGATTTACGGCCGAATTCAAACTAGGGTGTCGCGGGGACTCTCTATGTGGTCAGTTTTAAGTAAGGGTGTCATTTCCTTAAAGCTAGGGTGTCGTGATATTTCAACTGGGGTGTCACGAAGGATTTACGGCCGAATTCGAACTAGGGTGTCGCCGGGGACTCTCTATGTGGTCAGTTTTAAGTAAGGGTGTCATTTCCTTAAAGCTAGGGTATCGTGAGATTTCAACTGGGGTGTCGCGAAGGATTTACGGCCGAATTCGAACTAGGGTGTCGTGGGGACTCTCTATGTGGTCAGTTTTAAGTAAGGGTGTCGTTTCCTTAAAGCTAGGGTGTCATGATATTTCAACTGGGGTGTCGTGAAGGATTTATGGCCGAATTCGAACTAGGGTGTCGCCGGGGACTCTCTATGTGGTCAGTTTTAAGTAAGGGTATCGTTTCCTTAAAGCTAGGGTGTCGTGATATTTCAACTGGGGTGTCGTGAAGGATTTACGGTCGAATTCGAACTAGGGTGTCGCCGGGGACTCTCTATGTGGTCAGTTTTAAGCACAGGTGTCGTCGCCCTAAAGCTAGGGTGTCGTGAGATTTCAACTAGGGTGTCGCGAAGGATTTACGGCCGAATTCGAACTAGGGTGTCGCAGGGACTCTGTGGTCAGTTTTAAGTAAGGGTGTCATTTCCTTAAAGCTAGAGTGTCATGAGATTTCAACTGGGGTGTCTCGAAGGATTTACGGCCAAATTTGAACTAGGGTGTCGCTGGGATTCTCTCCGTAGTCAGTTTTAAGCACGGGTGTCGTCGCCCTAAAGCTAGGGTGTCGTGAGATTTCAATTGGGGTGTCGCGAAGGATTTATGGCCGAATTTGAACTAGGGTGTCGCTGGGATTCTCTCCGTGGTCAATTTTAAGCACGGGTGTCGTCTCCTTAGAGCGAGGGTGTCGTGAGATTTCAACTGGGGTGTCGCGAAGGATTTACGGCCGAATTTGAACTAGGGTGTCGCCGGGGACTCTCTATGTGGTCAGTTTTAAGTAAGGGTGTCGTTTCCTTAAAGCTAGGGTGTCGTGAGATTTCAACTGGGGTATCGCGAAGGATTTACGGCCGAATTCAAACTAGGGTGTCGCTGGGATTCTCTCCGTGGTCAGTTTTAAGCATGGGTGTTGTCTCCTTAGAGCTAGGGTGTCATGAGATTTCAACTGAGGTGTCGCGAATGATTTTGGCCGAATTCCACTGGGGTGTCGCTGGGATTCTCTCCGTGGTCATTTATAAGCACGGGTGTCGTCTCCCTAAAGCTAGGGTGTCGTGAGATTTCAACTGGGGTGTCACGAAGGATTTACGACCGAATTCGAACTATGGTGTCGCTAGGATTCTCTCCATGGTCAGTTTTAAGCACGGGTGTCGTCTCCTTAGAGCTAGGGTGTCGTGAGATTTCAACTGGGGTGTCGCGAATGATTTCGGCCGAATTCCACTAGGTATCGCTGGGATTCTCTCCATGATCAGTTTTAAGCACGGGTGTCGTCTCCTTAGAGCCAGGGTGTCGTGAGATTTCAACTGGGGTGTCGCAATGGATTTTTGGCCGAATTCCACTGGGGTGTTGCTGGGATTCTCTCCGTGGTCATTTGTAAGCACGGGTGTCGTCGCCCTAAAGCTAGGTATCGTGAGATTTCAACTGGGGTGTCTCGAATGATTTTCTGCCGAATTCCATATGGGTGTCACGGGGATTCTCTCCATGGTCAGTTTTAAGCATGGGTATCGCAGCATTGGTACTAGGGTGTCGCAGTATTTGGCTTCCCCACACTCTCTTCATTGATGGTTTCTATTCATGAGGGGGGCGAGGTACTCCTGGGGTGTTTGCTGCCATTCGCTCTTATCTTGTTGAAACCCATGACACCCTAGTTCAAAACGTTAAGAGAAAGCATTAGTTGAAAACCCATGACACCCTAGTAGAAAACCCTGTCGTCAAGATCATAAACCACAACAACCTCATAACGAAAGAATGTTTGTGCTGTGGATGATATTTCATCCAGAAGTTTTTGTACAAAGACTCCAGTAGCTAGGTATTCCAGCCTTGAAGCTGAAATATTTTCTTTCGACTGGAGTCTCAGAGCGAGGGCGACGGTTCGTGCTCAACTGATTCCGATGATGCTTCCGAAATCCAGAGCGAGGTGGAAGAAAGAGTTCTTCTTGCACAAATAAAATCCAATGTAAAATGGCGTTAGGATGGAGGGAAAGGGCATTTTCGTCCGCATGCTAATTTAAAAAAAAGGCGAACTACTTTAAATGCCCGTCACGTTCAGAACGTTACATCGTAGCAGGGCCATACCGTCCGGCACCGTCATCCATGTAGGCTCCACGTGGATCAATCAGAAAAGGTAGTGCAGCCCACGTAGGCCTTGCTGCATCGGAGGCGGTGTACAAAGACTTTTCCTTAATGAAGTAAAAGACTTTGCTGCATGAATTGGCTGCGAGCCCATGCCCAAGTCTCAACAAGCTTGGCGTGCATGTACGCACGGTGGTAAGATGCACGATCAATCTGTACGCTCGATGCGTCAGCAAGACTTTTTCATTAGTAAGACATTAAACATGGCATGTGTACGACTTCTTTTTGAGCCCAAAGGTAGGCTCTTGACCAACAGTATGCTCTAAGATGTATCTTGAAGGAAAAGGCTTGTTGCACCAAAAGGTGATACAGTAAGCATGCATTGGGTATATAGATTGATCGTGCATATGTGCCGCTATGCATGTGATACATGCAAAACTTATTGGATTCAGACGGTATAAGTGCATGATCAATTTATACGTTCAATACATACTTACTAAATCATTCTTCGATGCAGTGCAAGTATTATTTATTTATTTATTTATTTTTTATCTTTCAAACGATGGGGGTTGGTGGATGCCAGTTTCGAACTACCTTGGCAAGTGGAAGCATAAGTTGAAATTTCAAAAGAGCATTTATGCAACGCGTTCTCCGATCTTTTCGTCGCAAGTCCATTAAAGGAACAGTTGTGCTCCATCTGAAGGCATATGAAAGCTTTTGCCCATGGGATAACAAATAGCAGTGTTTCCATTACGTCAGCTTGGTCAACACGGTGGCTGGCGCAAGGATTCAATGCATGATGTGAGCTGTTGGGAAGGGATCCCATATTGAACCTCTCAACCCGAGCCTGGATACATTAATGGCTTCGTTCTAAACTCTGGCCCCAGTCATACGAATCCAAGAATCAAGCCGGTTGTCTATTAAGCTGCAGTGGTTTCAATGTCGCTATCAAATATTGCCGCGCTATACACCTTTAGAGCGTGACCTGAAGACATACAAGGCCCGAAAAACCATAACATTTAAAAAAATAATGACACGGCCTAATGGAACGGCTAACTTAACTAGGATTGAAAAGAAATTGTCCATCAAACTACCTAACAGTACATCAGGATTATTAAGTCTATTCTTTCCTTTCTCTCACTTTCCCAGATCAAGGCACAATGATATACAAAAGAAATTTATACATACAAATACAAATATACAAAAAATAAGTAATTAATAAACAAGTAATGTATATAGTAAAATAACTTCAACAAACACCAGACTATAAACCATATGTCTGTCATAAGGACAACTATATCCTCATTGTTTCAGCATTCAACTAACAACGGTCATGTTCCACCCATGACCGTCACCCGTATTAGAAGCCGAGGACTAGCCTACCACATTTTACTTTTTTTTTTTTTTTACAAACGGGCAATCAAACCTTTCTTGGTTGAGTCAAGCCCAATTTATGGATCATCAGGTATTCAAAATCATAGTTCAGAATGATGTACGATCCGGGCAGCAACCCAGTCCATCGCTGAATTAGCTTCCCGGTAAATGTGCTGATCTGGACCATATCAGCCTGCTGAAGCATCGATCGAATGTGTCGCATATTAGAGGGTTGGTCAAAATAGGACCGCCCAGATCCTGACGGAGTCAGCGCACATAGTGATAGAATCACCTTTAATAATAAGCCTATGACAACCTAAACTGCGAATGGCATGGGAGATGCCCACCCACGCAGCATTAAATTCGGCAGTCGAAACAGAAAGGTCAAGGAGGCCCAACCCGCCAGCCGCCATCAGATCTCCATCAGACCCGCGGATCACAAAAGCCGAACTCGCTAGGCGACCACGAACACTGCCATCAAAATTGACTTTGACAAACCCTAGTGGATGGGGTTCCCAAGAAATGAAAACCGTATGCCGGTGCGCTGCAGGGGCAGCAGGGGAACCCCAGATGCTAGTGCTGTCAGAGTCAAGGGCAGACTGGTGGAAAATATACTCATCGGAGAGGAGCTGAGCAGTCCTGACAATCCGGTGAGGAGAATCAGAGGCATCAGAAAAATATGACGATTCCGGGATAACCAGAGCTGATAAGCAATATAAGCAGCTAAGGAACTAGAACGACCGAAGTCCCTATGCATATCCCGACGAATCATCGACAGAGAGAAGGTGCAACACTGAGCAGTACTCACACCCCCTCGGCGATAACCCGTAAGCTACCAAACTGATCTCGCTCCACCATAAGTAAATATAGCATGACTAGCAGTCTCATCCACGGTCCCACATAACGGGCAGGTAGGAGAGATCACCATGCCCCTCCCAGAAAGTAGGGAACACATAGGAAGACAGTCCCAAGCCATCTTCCATATAAATAGGCGAACTCTAGGGTGGATGGAAAGTCGCCAAATCCAAGATCCATCCATAGTGTGTCCCGTCTGAGATCTGTAATCCTGCATGATGTCCCTGATCGGTGCACGGGTCAAGTAAGTCCTCCTCCATAATCTAATATCCTCAGTGTGATCAGGGAGAAGAGGGATAAAGAAGATGCGCTAAAAGAGCTCCGCACCAAATAAAGAGGCCACAAGGGAGCCGTTCCAGGCCTTGTGATCCTGAGTAATAAGGTCCGAAACCCTCAGACCTATAGGAATGTCTGAACTAACAAAGGTGGGCCAACGGATCAGAGGGAGCTCAGCCAACCAAGTGTCTCTAAGGGCATCAAAAGAGTTTCCATCTCCAATCATCCATGATGTTCGGCTAATAACAGCTGGAGCATGACGGCAAACCTCTTTACAGAAGAAAGAGTAGCTGCGAATAGACCGAGGATGACTCTGGATGGACCAATCACCATATTTGGCACGCATGAACAAGCTCCACAGGCATCCTGGTGTTGGGAATTGTATCCTAAAGCTAATCATTTGATGATTATGCAAATGTAAATAGCATATAAATTGATATATTAATAAAAGTTATTTGATAGTTTATTCATTACAAGAACATCTTCTTAATACTCATGATAGTAATGAAGCCCTCAGGATCTTCTTTCACGAAAGATTTATCTTTGAAGGTCCTCAAAGAGTTCGTGACCAAATGATATACTATGACAAGACCATAGTACTATCAATTATATGACGTTGTATATCATATTTGCTGGTTGTCCTCTTAATCAAGGAGTGTAGAGACACTGATATGACATACAGGTGAAAGTGTAGGAGTATATTTCACCGAACGTGACTCATTTCCGGATACTCTGCTGTCAAGAGTTAATCTGAGAAGATATAGGTATAAGTATCCTTCAGACCTGAAGATCACAACCAGTGACTTACAAGCAACTCATTGTACTTAGGTGCCGGACCACCTGAATTTTTAATCCAGCAACGAAAGGTTACTGGGTGCAGTCAAGTACTTGTGGTAGTCAGTTATGGATCAAGATAGAATTTGACCTATCTCATTAAAAGAAGAAATGCTTGTATTTCAATTTAGCAAGACTTTGGCCAAGGCACTTCATGTGAAGGTCACTGATCACTAAAATTGAAATCACTATATGGATTTATTGTTTAGAGTTGACAGGCTCTTAAGCCATCCTTAGCATTTGTGGTCAAGAGGATAAATTATACGGTAACTATTTCTTAGGGTTCTTAGAGTTTGCTCGACAACTCTTCGACCTATCCGAATGTCGGGTTCCATTGCTAGATGGGCACATCGATTAGTATAGAAAGTTGTTTCTATGCTACCGGCTTAGGTTCGAACCTAGAGAGTCACACGCATAGAAGTTTTCTAGGATGATCTATTTGTTGATCAATGATGAGAATCGTAAATGATTTAATTAATCAATTTGATTGATTGAATTATCTCAATTGGGTTAAGTACAAGTGAATAAGATTCAATTGGATTTAAGTATATTAGAAGGACTAATCAATTTCAAATATTGATTTGAAATTAGACTTGATTTGGATTTAAATAGATTCAGGACTAGCCAAATTTGATTTGGGCTAAGACCATGATCCATGTAGGTTCAATCCAATAAATTCAAATCAGCTTAAACCAAAACCAAAAACTAAACCCCATGTGTAAAAATAGTTTTCTCGCATAAGGATCTCACAAGAGATTAAATTCTCATGCAGAATTTAATGTATAACATTAATCTTCTTCAAACAGTTCCGTTAGAATTCTAAAGTGTTAGAATTTATATGGAATAAATGTGCCTCTTTGAATCAACCATGCGATGGAACTCTAAGTGTTATAATTCACATCTCTTTGGTTTTCATCGAACGTCAGAATTAACCAAACGCCACATCTCTTTGGTTTTCATCGAACGTTGGAATTAACCAAAGGTTGCGTCTCTTTAGTTTTCACAAAACATCAAAATTAAACAAAAGGTTGCGTCTCTTTGATTTCAACCGAACGATAAAATTCTAAGTGTTAGAATTGAGCCTATAAATTGGTGGACATTCCTCACCGGATTACAACACACGATATATCGTGGATTGAAATTCTAAAGAGTTAGAACATAAAATCCTGGTGCGATTCTGATGTTTGCAAAAGTTTGGTGGATCTTGGAAGAATATTCAAGTGGGAGGATTCAAGATCAGCAAAATTATTTTTTCCCGAGCTAGCATTCCCGGGAATCCGATCATTCGGGGGCTTCGCATGGATGATACTAGAGGCCGGACGATTGAATGGTTGTAGAGCACAAAGGATTTACCTACTGTTCTTAAGGTGAGTGATTTGATCCCTAGATCTTAAGGCATACTTCAAGACGAGTAGTATGACTTTTCATCTTGAAGATTAAGATATGATCTTAATTATTTAATTTATATACATTATTTAGATCAAACGATCTTATAATATAAAGCAAAGATATGATCTTGATGCATGTTAGATAGATTAATATGTAATCTTTAAATTTCTGCATTGATAATTGTTATCAAAATTAAAATATGCATGCCTCGGGGATTGTTTCTCCCAACAAATGGTATCAGAGCCATGGTTCGTCTTGATCTAATTTATTGCATGTAAATTAATGCTCCTATTAATTTTGTAATCAAAGCTAAAACGGATCACCAGGCTATTCGGTCATAGATGGATTAAAAATCCAAATTGCCCATTCAACGAGTTATTCTGTGACATTATCGTGCGGTTGATGCTTAGTCAAAAGATAATTTAAATTGATCTTTGGTATCAAAACACGGATTACACACACTCTCAAGAGAGATTTTATATTTGATACATATTGATGTTGTATAAAAGCATGATATTTGCATGTTTAGTATAAAAATATAGATATGAGATATGATGGCTTGTAGTCTATGTTATAAAACATACAATATTTATGAGAGTCTTATTTGAATGTTAAATATTTATTCATAAATTTTTTTTAGATATGATCTAAATATAGGAATTATGAGTAGTTGTATAATGTAAGTGATGCTTGATTAAAATATATGATATGTAAACAAATATATTTAATCTTTTGGGTTAGCTAAATCGGGTCCATAAAGGGTTAGACCCTAAGGTTTAAATCAACTAGACTAAAAGAGTATTTGATCAAATCTAAATTAATTAGATTAGGTTAAGAATGCTCTAAATCAAACAATAGTTGTAGTTGATTATGTCCTTTTTGATTAAACAAAATGAAAGTTGATTAGGCTCCGTGGTTGAGCATGAATCTCTTAGATGGTCAAATAAAAATTGGTTAACCATATGATGTCAAGGTGAGTTGGCAAGTTGCTATAGGATCAATGATCGAATAGTTTTTAATTGGGAGCTACTCGTATTGATGCATCTTTAACGAGTTAATGGCATATCCCTTCCATCGGTCTCACTTACCTGATCATCATGGTGAACCATTTATGATTCAGATCATTTACCTGATTCGGATTGACCCATGCCTGTAAGGAAATCAGTCTGACTGATTTAGGTGCCACTTAACCTGACTTAATCTTGTTTCATTCTACCGATTTCATAGATTCAGTGGGAGAACTTGATTAGTCAATTTATCTTTCGATTATTAAATCCTCTAAAATTATTAGGTCCTTAAAATGAAATAGTTATATGATAACTAGATCATAGCCTCCCATTAAGGTGGGTGATAATGAGTCTGATGTCTTGATAATCATTGGAGGCACTCCATGCATGGTGCTTGTCAACCATCGGAATTATTATTCATTATATGATAAGTCAGCGTAGCTATTAAATAGACAGTCAGGTAGGCCGAGCTTCACTTGGGCTTGGTTGTCTATTGATAGGTTACACTGATTATATCATTTAATGGTTGGACCTAACCAAAACTTTCAGTAGAGGCACTCCATGCCTACTGAAGAGGAATATGGGGCAAAACTGAACACTAAGAATTGTTTGGAGAAACAATTGGTTTGAACATACTCTTAGATGCATATGGGTTGGCCAAGCTTCACTTGGGCCTGTATGTAGTCTATGTAGATCTTAGTGCTCACTAAAGAATTAAGAATAATTCTTCGAATTGGGGTGCAGAGGCTGCCAATTTGAACAAAATAGTGGGAGAATCTTTAGACTAAAGTCCAAGTCTTTAGACTGAATCAATTTATATACTACTAAACTTTAGTTTTTCCTTATGCAGAACATGGCCACTAATTTATCATTAAGGTCCCTATTGGATAGTGACAAGTTGAATTGTTTAAATTTCAATAGCTGGTTTAGAAAACTTAAGATCGTCCTTGAGCATGAGAGGATTCTATATATTCTGAATAATCCTGCACAAGAGGTTCCTAATGCAAACACCCAAAGTTCTGAGAGAGACACTTATCAGAAGTGGCTCAGTGATAGAACTAGTGTGCGTTACATCATGCTAGCAGTAATAAATGATGAATTCGGTCGCCGGTTCGAGAATGCTCAGCCAGAAGAAATCATTCAAGCGTTGAATGAATCTTTCGGCACACCCGACGACGTTGAAAGGCACAAGACTAGTTGTGCTATTTTTAATGCTCGAATAAGGGATGGATCTCCTATCACTGATCATGTATTGTACATGATTAAGAAGATAGAACTCCTAAGCAAGCTCGGCTTTTCCCTACATGAGCAGTTGGGAAAAGATGCGATCATGAATTCCTTGCCTTCATCCTTCTGACCTTTCCTTACTCATTATCGAATGATAAAGCATGCAGTCAACTACCACGGTTTGTTGGGGTTGTTACAGAACTTTGAGAAGGATAACCAACTCTCTAAGGGTTTGGTTAATGTGGTTGAAGGATCTAAGGTAGGGCGTCAACCTTTGGGAAAGGAAAGAAGAAAAGGAATAAGAAAAAGGTGCAACATGCTAGGACATCTATAAGGGGTCAGATGCAGAAGAATAAAGTTGATAAAAGTCAAGCTGAATGCTTTCATTGCAAGATGCAAGGGCACTGGAAGAGGAACTGTCCTCTTTACATTGACACACTTGATCAAAATAGGCCAAAGAAGAAAATGGGGCAAGATGTTGCTCAACAAGATATTTATATAATAACACATTGTAATTTTTCTGTATATGATAATCAGACCTGGGTATTGGATACCGAGGGTCCTTTTAACATTTACAATTCATTGCAGGGACTATAGGTCACTAGAAGATTTGAGGACGATGAAAGATTCCTTAATGTCGGCGATCGAAGATTAGTTCCAGTTCTGGCATTAGGAGTTCTTGAAATAGTTTTCAATAGAAATGTCATTATACTAAATGATTGTCATTTTTACCCAACGTTCTTATTGAACGTAATTTCTGTAGGCCTTCTGGCCAAAAGTCATTATGAAATTTCAATAAAGGATGTTACTTTGAATATCATTATGAATGGAGTCACTGTAATGATTGGGCATTTATTTAATGGCATTTATATATTATCACAGCCTGTGAACGTAGTGTACAAATCAAGTAAACGTCCTAAAATAACTAATATCATAGATATTTATCTTTGGCACCATCAGCTGGGTCATATCAATAAGAACAGATTAAACAGGTTAACTAAGGAGGGCATCCTTCGAGTTGATGATTGTGAATCATTAACTACCTGTGAATCCTGTTTTCTTGATAAAATGACCAAGTCATCTTTTACTGGAAAGATGAAAGAACCAAAGAGCTATTGGGTCTAGTACATACTGATGTATGTGAACCAATGAGCACTTGTGCCAAAGGTGGATATTACTACTTCATTACTTTTACAGACGATCTTTCTAAGTTCGGTTATGTCTATCTTATGAGACATAAATCTGAGTCATTTGAAATGTTCAAACTATATCATAAAAAAGTAGAAAAATAAACAGAAAAATGTATTAAGACCCTTCGATCAGATCGAGGAGGCGAATACCTTTCAAATGACTTTGTGACATATTTAAGGAAGAATGTGATTCTCTCCCAATGGACTTCTCCTGGAACACCACAGCATAACGGTGTGTCGAAAAGAAAGAATCGAACTCTGTTAGGCATGGTTCGGTCCATGATGGGTTTTGCAAGCTTGCCAATATCATTTTGAGGATATGCATTAGAATCAGCGTGTCATATTCTCAATAAGGTTCCAAGTAAGTATGTTTCTAAAACTCCACATGAGATGTGGTATGGACATAAACCAGTTATCACCTATCTGATAGTCTGGGGGTGTCCGGCTTATGTGAAACGTGCAAAATCAGACAAACTTGAATTCAAATCTGACAAATATTTTTTTATCGGCTATTCGAAAGAAACCAAAGGTTATTACTTCTACAATATTGAAGAACAAAAGTTGTTCATTAGTAATAGAGCAATTTTTCTTGAAAAGGAGTTCCTTAGTGAAGGAACAAATAGCTCTAATGTTAAACTTGAGAAAGTTCATCAAGTAGAAGGAACAATACAAACCTTTGAACCTTTAGAATCTGAGTTGATTAGATCAAACTCAAAATCCATTTTAGATGCACCATTAAGGCGATCTGGTAGAGTACCACATCAATCGGACAGATACTTAGGTTTCTTGGTCCAGAACGAAGATCCTATTGAACTCGATGAGAACAACGATGATCCGATCACCTATATGGATGCTATGCAAAGGACTGACTCTAATAAATGGCTTGATGCCATGAAATCCAAACTTGATTACATGAAGGATAATAATGTATGGACATTAGTTGACCCACCCGAAGGGATAAAACCCATAGGGTGTAAGTGGGTTTTCAAGAGGAAAAGAGGCGCAGACGGAAAGGTAGAGACCTACAAAGCACATCTGGTTGCCAAGGGGTATCATCAATGTTATGGTATTGACTATGACGAAACGTTTTCTTCTGTAGCAATGCTGAAATCCATTTAGATTATGCTAGCTATAGCAGCACTCTTCAATTATGAGATTTGGCAGATGGATGTTAAAACCGCATTTCTAAATGATAATTTAGATGAATAGGTGTATATGATACAGCCTGAAGGTTTTATATATGAAGACGAGTCTAAAGTGTGCAGGCTACAGAAGTCTATTTATGGACTTAAGTAAGCATCTAGAAGTTGGAACATACAATTTGATAAAATGATCAAATCTTATGGCTTTATTAAGAATAAAGAAGAACCTTGCATTTATAAATGGGCTAATGGTTTCGTTATTATATTTCTTGTATTATATGTGGATGATATTCTCTTAATCGGGAATGATATCCCTGTATTACAAGGAATAAAGACATGGTTATCATCACAATTCTCCATGAAAGATCTGGGAGAAGCATCATACATCCTAGGGATGAAGATCTATAGAGATAGATCTAAGAGGATGCTTGGTTTATTCCAATCTACGTACATTGACACCGTGCTAAAGAGGTTTAGCATGGAGAATTCCAAGAAAGGCTATCTTTCGATAGGCCATGGAATTCATCTTTCTAAGAAGGATTGTCCGACAACTCCTAATGAAAGAGAACGTATGAGTCGAATTCCGTATGCTTCAGTAGTGGGATCGATTATGTACACCATGACATGTACAAGACCAGATGTGGCATACTCACTAGGAGTAGTGAGTAAATACCAATCTGATTTAGGAGAAAAATACTGGCAAGTTGTTAAGACAATCCTTAAGCATTTGAGAAATACTAAGGACCAGTGGTTAGTCTTGGATATACTGATTCTAGTTGTTGACCCAATTATTGATTTTGATGATTAATAAAGAAATTAAGTATATTTATTTGATTACTAATAGATTTGACAAGTGTTTCAGGGCTTAAAAATATTTGATTGATTTAAAGACATTAAGAAACGTGTTTTGAATCAATTGCAAAATATAAGTTTCAAGGTTTCAAAGCCTGGAGTCGACACCTAGGAATTCTGGAGCCAACCCCATAGCCAGTCAAATATTATTCTGATTTTTGATACGGTTCGGAGCCGACACCTAGAGTTTCGGAGCCGACACCCAGAGTTTCGGAGTCGACACTTATAGTGTCTGGAGCCGACTCCGATGCGGAGACAGAACGCTTGATTTTTGACTACCTCGGAGCCAACACTTACAGCCTTTTGGAGCCGACACCTGACCATGGCGAGCCGACACCGAACTTTTTCGGAGCCAACTCCTCGACGAGCTCAGAACTTTTATTTTTGGATAAACGACTTGGAGCCAACACCTGAAAAGTTGGAGCTGACTCCATCCTATCTGGAACGAAATTTTAAAATGCCAGATTAGCTCTAACGGTAATATTTTCTTTTTACCTAACTTCTAACGGATATATTTTGTTTGGAAAAACTTTCTAGGTACATTCCAACGGCTAGTTTTCTCACCAAAAAAGGATTAAAGGAAATCTATAAAAAGGGGAGAATGTCCGTTTGAAAACAACAGAAAAACAAAAAAATGAAAAAAAGTGCTTTCAAATCAAAAATCCGAGAAGTCTCAATCCTGAAATCAGAGAGAAAAGATTTCAAACTCAAATCCTTCCACTCCAAAAAGCTCAAAGAGAAATCCAAGGCGCTCATATTGAAAAAATCGGAGGACTTCCAAAAGGAGGACGAAGCTCTATTTTTGAGATTTTTCAACTTCTCATCTGCAACATTTGCAACGAATCAAAGCTGAGGCCTGATTCAACATCTTCAAAGAGAAGAGGAAAAGAAGAAAAGAAGAAAAGCTCAAATCCAATCTACTTCAAACATGCTTTTCTAACCTTATTCTTTTATTTTGAATATTTGCTCATTTGAGGAGCTTTGTATTATTGAAAAAATATTATTATTTCTTGTTTGTGCTAGTTCTATCAAGGGGATTGAACTAGTGGAGGTAGTATACCTCGGGTCAAGCTAGATTAGCTTGAGTTTAGGGTTTTGTGCTGGTGAGCCCGGAAAACCGGCTGGGTTCGTTGTGATCCCTGGGAAACAATAAGTTTTGAGTTGTGATCTTGTAAACCAACTCGACTGTAATTAAAGGATTATAGTGTGGACCCAAGTGGATCTTGGGAGTGGACGTAGGTGTTGGATATACCGAACCACTATAAAACCTTTGTGTTTATCGTGCTTTGATTATCTCTTTCTCTATCTCTTTGGTTGTGTTTAATATTCGCATTGCATTTAATTTCATCTATCTTCAAGCATATAGTTTTTAAAAGGTTAAATTTTTTTAAAGAACCCAATTCACCCTCCCCTCTTGGGTTGCCATCTGGGCCAACAATTGGTATCAGAGCAAGTGCTCATTGTTTATTTGATCACACGATCAAGAGCTAAAGATCCAAATGACAGCTCAAGTTGGATCTTCATTTGCTGAAGGTCATTCTATAAATAGACCTCCCTTGTTTAATGGTTCCAACTATTCATATTGGAAAGCAAGAATGAGGATATTCATTCAAGCTTCAGATTATGAATTGTGGAGTGTTATAATTAATGGACCAAGTACACCCACACACATAGTTGATGGCTCTATTGTTCCTAAGCCCAAAAGGGATTAGAATGATAACGATAGGAAAATGGCTCAGCTTAATGCTAAGGCCATGAATATTTTATATTGTTCCTTAGATGCAAACGAATTTAATCGTATCTCTACATGTAATTCCGCAAAAGAGATATGGGATAGATTAGAGGTTACCCATGAGGGTACAAATCAAGTTAAAGAATCTAGATAAATATTCTTGTTCATAAGTATGAATTATTCAGCATGGAACAAACTGAAACTATAGCATGCATGTATACTAGATTCACCGATATTGTAAATGGTTTGAAAAGTCTAGGTAAGATTTATACTAATTCTGAACTTGTTCGTAAAATTCTTAGGTCACTTCAAGGACTTGGGAAGCAAAGGTGACAGCAATCCAAGAAGCCAAGGACCTAACACTTTACCCTTGGAGGAGCTACTTGGATCACTAATGACCCATGAGTTAACCATGAAGCAGCATATAGAGGAAGATGTTAAAAAGAAGAAGACTATAGTTCTTAAGGCTGCAGAAAGTGAGGAGAGCTGCAGTGATAATAATGATGATGATGAGACAGCTTTTCTAGCTAGAAAATTCAAAAAATTCATGAGAAGAAAGAGACCCTTCCACAAGAAGAAATCTAGAATTAAGATGGAAGGAGAAAGAGAAAAGGACAAAGACAAGGACAAAGAGAAAGACCCCTTAATTTGCTATGAGTGTAAGAAACCGGGGCACTTTAGATATGATTGTCCTCTACTAAAGAAAGCCTACAAGAAGAAGAAGAAAGCCTATGTTGCAACTGGAGTGACAGCGATGAATCCTCTTCAGAGGAAGATCAAAAAGAAGTTGCAAACATTTGCTTTATGGCAAACGACGACAACGAGGTAAGTTCTGAAAACCCTTGTGATGATTTTGCATTTGATGAATTTTTGAAGCTTTTAATGAACTAGTTGATGATTTTAAAGTTTTAAAAAAGAAATACAAATTTCTGAAAAATGATAATTCAATTCTCATTAAAGAAAAAGATAATCTTACTAATGAGATTAAGATGCTGAAATCTGAAAATAAAAATTTGACAAAAGAAAAAGAGTCAATTTCCAATGAAAATGATAAATTAAAGAAGGAAGTTGTAAATATAAGAATATTGTTGATAAATTTACTTATAGTTCTGAAAAACTTAATTTATTATTAGGTAATCAAAGAGCTATATTTGATAAGGCTGGATTAGGATATAGACCTAACATAAAACAAAAATTTATCAAAAACTTCTTTAGAAAAGAACAAAATAGAGATAGTGTTACATGTCATTATTGTAACAAGAAAGGCCATAAATCCTATGAATGTAATGTGAGAAATAGTAACAAAAATTTAAGTAGTAAAGGAAAGAAAATATGGGTTCCAAAGGAACAATCTTTTATGCTACTAACCATGAAGGACCCAAGAAGGCTTGGGTACCTAAATATAAGACTTAATTATTTTTGCAGGAGTGTCTTGCGGCCAAAAATTCAAAGCGAAAGTGGTATCTCGATAGTGGCTGCTCAAGACACATGACGGGTGACAAGGATCAATTCATCACCCTTGAAAGCAAAAGAGGAGGAGTTGTTACGTTTGGTGACAATGGCAAAGGCCAAATCATGGGGTTTGGTAATATTCAAATAACTCCCTCCACATATATTGAAAATATTTTATATGTCAATGGTTTAAAACATAATCTAATAAGTATTAGCCAATTATGTGATAAAGGTTTTAAAGTATCATTTGAAGCATCTATCTGCACTGTTTCTAATCCCATTGATAATAGCATTGTTTTTATTGGAAATAGAAATGGCAATGTATACTTGATTGATTTAGATAATTTGTCTACTAGTAATCATTGCTTAGTTGCTAATAATGCTAATATGAATGAGATTGGTTGGTTATGGCATCGTAGATTAGGTCATGCAAGCACACACCTAATTTCAAAATTAATAAGAATGGATTTAGTAAAAGGACTTCCACAACTAGATTTTGAAAATAACAAAATTTGCGATGCATGTCAATTTGGAAAACAAACTAGAAACTTTTTCAAAACTAAAAATATTGTTTCCACTTCTAGGCCACTTGAACTACTTCACATGGATCTTTTTGGACCTACTAGAACCACAAGTCTAGGAGGAAAGAAATATGGTCTTGTGATTGTAGATGATTACTCTAGATACACTTGGGTATTGTTTTTAGCTCATAAAGATGAGACCTTTTCATTGTTTTTGAAATTTTCAAAAAGGTCACAAATGAGAAAAATAATACCATAGTGTCTCTTAGAAGTGATCATGGCACTGAATTTGAAAATCATCTATTTAAAAACTTTTGCATAGAAAATGCATCCATCATAATTTTTCAGCACCTAGAACACCACAACAAAATGGAGTAGTTAAAAGAAAAAATAGAACCTTAGAAGACATGGCCCGTACCATGCTATGTGAAAGCAACCTACCAAAATACTTTTGGGCGGAAGCTATAAACACGGCATGTTACATTCTTAATAGAGCTTTGATTAGGCCAATCATTAAGAAAACTCCTTATGAACTATGGAACAATAGAAAACCAAACATAAGCTACTTTCATGCATTTGGTTGTAAATGTTTCATTCATAATAATGGTAAAGATAATCTAGGAAAATTTGATGCAAAATCTGATGAAGGCATTTTCTTAGGATATTCAACATCTAGTAAAGCCTATAGAGTGTTTAACAAGAGAAACTTAATTGTAGAAGAATCTATTCATGTAATTTTTGATGAATCTTTAGCATCTAGTTCAGGAAAAATTGATGATGAGGAAGATACAAACATTCTAGAAAGAGACATTGAAAAGTTAAATATTGATGTATCTTCAGATCATGAACAAGAAGCTAAAGATAATGATTCCCCTAGTGTTGATGTTGTTGATGCAAATCATAATGATGTAGATCTTCCTAGAGATTGGAGATATGCCTATGGTCATCCAAAAGAATTAATTATAGGTGATCCATCTCAAGGAGTAAGAACTAGATCATCAATGAGAAACATCAATAATCATCTTGCATTTGTATCTCAAATTGAACCTAAAACTATTGAAGAGGCAGAAAAAGATAATAATTGGATGTTAGCCATGCAAGAAGAATTAAATCAATTTACTAGGAATAATGTCTGGACTCTTGTAGATAGACCTAAAGATCATTCTGTTATAGGATCAAAATGGGTATTTAGAAATAAATTAGACGAAAATGGCATAGTAATTAGAAACAAAGCTAGATTAGTCGCAAAAGGATATAATCAAGAAGAAGGAATTGATTTTGATGAAACTTTTGCACCTGTAGCTAGACTAGAAGCAATTAGATTATTACTCGCATTTGCATGTCATATGCATATCAATTTATTTCAAATGGATGTTAAAAGCATTTTTAAATGGATTTATAAATGAGAAGTTTTTGTTGAACAACCTCCTGGTTTTGAAGATCATGAATTTTAAATCATGTTTTTAAATTGCACAAAGCACTATATGGTTTAAAACAAGCACCTAGAGCTTGGTATGAAAGATTAAGTAAATTTTTGATTGAAAATGACTTTATAAGAGGAAATGTTGATAAAACACTATTTTTGAAAAGAAAAGACAAGGATTTATTAGTAGTACAAATATATGTTGATGATATTGTATTGGTGCTACTAACAATCTGTTATGTCAAGAATTTGCTAAGTTAATGCAGGGTGAGTTTGAGATGAGCATGATGGGAGAACTCAATTTCTTCCTAGGACTTCAAATCAAGCAAAGCAAAGGGAATTTTCATCAATCAAGCAAAATACACAAAAGAACTTCTCAAGAAGTTTGGAATGGAGTCAATCAAACCACTTGGAACACCTATGAGCCCTTCATGCAAATTGGACAAAGATGAAGATGGTAAGAAAGTAGATCAAAAATATTACAGAGGTATGATCGGATCTCTTCTTTACTTAACAGCTAGTAGACCAGATATCATGTTTGCTGTTTGTCTATGCGCTAGATTTCAATCTGAACCTAAAGAATCTCACTTAATTGCTGTAAAAAGAATCTTAAGATATTTAAGTGGAACTAAAAATGTAGGTTTATGGTATTCTAGAGACTCAACATTAAACTTGATTGCATATTCTGATTCCGACTATGCTGGATGTAAATTAGATAGAAAAAGCACAAGTGGTGCATGTCAATTTTTAGGAAGTAACTTAATCTCTTGGTTTAGCAAAAAGCAAAATTCGGTTGCATTATCAACTGCTGAAGCAGAATATGTTGCAGCTGGAAGTTGCTGTGCTCAAATCCTTTGGATTAAGAGACAACTTGAAGATTATGGCATAACACTTGATAAAACTCCAATTAGATGTGATAACACAAGTGCAATAAATTTGACTAAAAATCCAATTCAACATTCAAGAACAAAACACATTGAAATTAGATATCACTTTATAAGAGAACATGTAGCTTATAATGAAATTTGTCTTGATATGTTAATACTGAAGAACAATTAGCTGATATATTTACAAAACCTTTGAGTGAAGAAAGATTTTGTTATCTTAGAGGTGAATTAGGGATATGTGACCCTTTGGATGATTTTAAAACTCTAAGGAATGACTATCTAGATTTCTATTAATTTCTTGATATTTCTTTCATAATTTTAAGGACAAATTATCTAGTCATCTGAGCAATTTGATTCTTCATACTCCAAAGATTTTTTTAAATTTTATAGAATTTATTGTGACAAGTTTCAGTTGTTTGAATCTTAATTATTTTTCTCTGAAACTGTCAGTGGAGTCGACACCTCAGTTTGAGGAGTCGACACCTTGTCTGTGTCGCTCTCGGTCCCTGACCTTGGAGCCGACACCCGTATAAGTGGAGCCGACTCCAGTTCGAGCGCTGACTGTGTTAGCGATTTGGAGTCGACACCCGACTTTGCGGGAGTCGACACCTGGGGGTCCCAAATCGACTTTATTAGGGCAGAGTCGACACCTCGTCATTTCATCTCTTTTCAAATCCTTAACCAAACTCTTCCCAAACTCTCTCAAAGCCTCCCCATCTCTAATTCCACCCTATTCAAGCCTTCCTAAGGATCTAATGGCACCTAAGAGGAGAGGATCAGTGCTTGGAGTGCCCGTGGCAACCGGAAAACGTTCGGCGAGACGACCCGTGCGCGAGCCATCTCCGAGTGATTCCTCTTCAACTGCTTCGGACAATCCAGACCCTTCATCTCCTCAGGTAGATACCCTAGCAGGGAGAGTGATAACAATGGGTAGGAAAGTTGATTTCGAGTTCTTTCAATCCGAGGGCTTCTCTATTGGGAATCAAATCAAGGAACTAGGCTGGATAAAGTGTGTTCTCTAGATGTTCCTACATATCCAGCCCTTGTCAAGGAATTCTATTTCAATCTGTCGAGAGGTGATGGTGGAATCGTGAGCTCAGTCAGAGGTAAAAGGATCCATCTCACTTTTCAGAAATTAGGAAACCTCCTTAGCATTCCCATTACTGGATTAGTTGCCGACATCCACAGTGAGAGGTCAGCCGCTCTATCGAGGATGTTAGGGAGAGAAGTTACAGAATTTGAGGAGATTAGGGCTAACCAACTGCCCTTGGAATTAAGATTACTTCACAATATTTGCAGTAGAATATTATTTCCAAAAATCGGTCGATTTGAGTATGTCTCCGAGCGAGACATTGTTGTGATGGACAGTGTGTTGACCAGTCAACCCATAAATTTAGCTGCAATGATGATATTTTATATGGCTGAGGCTGGAGGGAAAAGAAGATCGTCCTTACCCTACGGCATGGTGCTAACTATGGTTTTCAGGAGCCAAGGTGTTGTGATATTAGACAATGAACCTTCCAAGAATCTCAGGCATACTGATTACTACAGTTTGGCCACCTTGCATCGGATGGGATTTGTTAAGGTCAACGGGCAATGGGAAAGGAAAGGCAGCTTGGATGAGAGAGCCCCTGAACCTAGACCTTCTGCATCTTTTGAGGCTGGACCATCTGTGAGGGTTCCCTCTCCGCAGCCTAGCAGTCCTGTTCCTGCCCTGCACCCGCTCAAGTTCATGTTCAGTCATCCACTTCATCAGTTGGTTTTTCAGACCTTCAATTGGAGCAACTCAAATGTTTACTTGCTGCTCAGAAGGATGAATTGAAGACTGAGTTTGATAATCAGTTTATGAATCTTAAAGAAACCCTTTATTCCCTGGATGATCGCATTGGCAAAATAGAATCAACTCTTAGTTCATCTGCGGATTCCTTAAGTAATGATCTGAAAAAATATTTGAAGAACTTAAAGATATCTGTGGAGATTCTGAGACCTACTCCAAATGCAATGCCGAGCTTCAAGATAAGATAATGACTGCATGCTCATTTGTTGATAGAAGATTGAAAGAATTTGTAGGGACTCAGAGTGAAGGGATGCAAAGGATTTTAGATCATTTAACAAGAATCATTAGAACCAATTTGTAATTTTCATGTAATGAAGTCTAAGTTTTTTTAACTTAATGAGATATGTTGTTTGATGTTTGAAATGAAAGTTTAGTTTTTGATGTAATGAAAGTACAGTTTCTTTTTGTAATACTTGACCTTTGATGAAATGAAATTATCTTTGATCTATCAATTTTATCTTTTGACTTAACTCTTCTTTATCTTTTTGTTGATTACAAAAAAGGGGGAGAAAGTTATTGTATATGCATTGATTAGTTATGCTTTGATTGGAGGAATTTAATTGAAGCTTATTTGATTGGTATCAAATTAGTTTGAATATGCATAAATAAGCTTATGTGAACACTGATATAATAAAAATTGATATAAATGAATTCTAAGTATCAAACATGTAAAGCAAAAGGAGAGAACAATTATTCATTTGAACTTCATAGGGGGAGCTACCTTATTCAGGGGGAGCTTACTTGTGAGGATCACTTCCTTGAAAATTTTGATTTAAGAATCCTATGCATATACTCAATGTTTTTATAATCATCAAAAAGGGAGATTGTTGACCCAATTATTGATTTTGATGATTAATAAAGGAATTGAGTATATTTATTTGATTACTAATAGATTTGACAAGTGTTTCAGGGCTTAAAAATATTTGATTGATTTAAAGGCATTAAGAAATGTTTTGAATCAATTGCAAAATATAAGTTTCAAGGTTTCAGAGCCTGGAGTCGACACCTAGGAATTCTGGAGCCGACCCATGGCCAGTCAAATATTCTTCTGATTTTTGATACGGTTCGGAGCCGACACCTAGAGTTTCGGAGCCGACACCCAGAGTTTCGAGTCGACACTTACAGTGTCTAGAGCCGACTCGATGCGGGACAGAACGCTTGATTTTTGACTACCTCGGAGCCGACACTTAGCTTTTGGAGCCGACACCTGACCATGGTGAGCCGACACCTAACTTTTTGGAGCTACTCCTCGACAACTCAGAACTTTCTATTTTTGGATAAACGACTTGGAGCCAACACCTGAAAAGTTGGAGCCGACTCCAACCTATCTGGAACGAAATTTAAAATGCCAGATCAGCTCTAACGGTAATATTTTCTTTTTACCTAACTTCTAACTGATATATTTTGTTTGGAAAAACTTTCCAGGTACATTCCAACGGCTAGTTTTCTCACCAAAAATGGATTAAAGGAAATCTATAAAAGGGAGAACGTCCGTTTGAAAAACAGAAAAAGGAAAAACGAAAAAAAAGTGCTTTCAAATCAAAAATCCGAGAAGTCTCAAGCTGAAATCCGAGAGAAAAGAGTTCAAACTCAAATCCTTCCACTCCAAAAAGCTCAAAGAGAAATTTAAGGCGCTCATATTGGAAAAATCGGATAACTTCCAAAAGGAGGATAAAGCTCTATTTTTGAGATTTTTCAACTTCTCATCTGCAACATTTGCAACGAATCAAAGCTGAGGCCTGATTCAACATCTTCAAAGA
>UESW01003232.1:0-67065 GCA_900491605.1 Calamus simplicifolius | reverse complement strand
CTGGAGCAGGTCATCGTTCCTTTAAGAAAGGGATGAAGAAAAGGAATAAGAATAAAAAAGTGCAAAATGATGGGCATAATCAGGCTAAGAAGAAAGCTAAGGCTGACAAGAACCAAGCGGAATGCTTCTTCTGCAAAAAGCTGGGTCATTGGAAGAGGAACTGTCCTCAATACATTGCAACCCTGGATCCTAACAGACCGAGGAAAAAAAAGCAGCAAGTAGTTGCTGGACAAGGTACTTATGTGATAACGCCTTGTAGTTTCTCTATTTGTGATACTACTAATTGGGTATTAGATACCGGCAGTCCAATTCATATTTGCAATTCTTTGCAGGGACTTCGAATTAGTAGGAGATTCAAGGATGGCAAAAGATTCCTGAACGTGGGTGATGGAAGTCGAGTTCCAGTCCTAGCGTTAGGAGTAGTAGAGCTATTTTTTGAATCCTGCAATGTCATGCTAAGTGAATGTCACTATTGTCCTAATTTCTTATTAAATATCATTTCTGTAGGCCAATTGGCCATTGAAAGATTTGATTTTTCAATAAAGAATGACGTTATGAACATCATTGTGAATGATACTTCTGTAATGTGTGGACAATTGTGCAATGGCATTTTTATGTTATCATGACTTATAAATGTGATGTGTACTCCAAGCAAACGGCCTAGGATAGATAATGTTAGTGATTCATACCTGTGGCACTGTAGACTGGGTCACATTAACAAGAACATGATTAATAGATTAGTCAGAGAGGGTATCCTCAATGACATTGATTGTGAATCAATTCCAATGTGAATCTTGTCTTCTTGGTAAAATGACCAAATCACCCTTTACTGGAAAAGGTGAAAGAGCAAGAGATATTCTAAGTCTCATACATACGGATGTATGTGGACCCATGAATACCACTGCTATGGTGGGTTTAGCTATTTCATTACATTTACAAACGACCACTCTAGGTTTGGTTATGTTTTCTTGATGAAACATAAATCTGAGTCGTTTGAAATGTTCAAACGATATCGTAATGAAGTAGAGAAACAGATTGGAAAGAATATTAAAATCCTTCGATCAGATCGAGGAGGTGAATATCTTTCAAGTGAGTTCCTGACATATCTTGAGGAGAATGAGATTCTCTCTCAATGGACTCCTCCAGGAACACCCCAGTTAAATGGTGTGTCTGAAAGGAGGAATCGAACCCTGTTGGACATGGTTTGATCCATGATAAGCTTTGCCAATATGTCTCTCTCCTTTTGGGGATATGCCCTCGAGACAACATGTTATATTCTTAATAGGGTTCCAAGCAAGTCTGTTACTAAGACTCCATATGAGATATGGACTGAACGTAAGCCGATATTTTTATACCTTAGAGTATGGGGGTGTCCAGCTTATGTCAAACAATTGCAGACAGATAAACTAGGACCTAGGTCTGACAAATTTTTTTTGTTGGGTATCCCAAAGAGACTAAAGGATATTATTTCTACCATACTGAAGAACGAAAATTGTTCGTCAGTTTTAGAGCTACCTTTTTGGAAAAGGAGTTCCTTGCTAAAAGAACTAAGGCTGCTAATGTTGAACTTGATGAAGTTCGACAGGTAGAAGTACCTATATGCTCTGAAGCCTCTATAGAACCGGCTTTGATTAAATCAAACTAGGATAATCGAGCCGAGTCGAGTCGATACAGTGCCAAGCTCGAGCTCGACTCGACTCTAAAATTTGAAGCTCGAAACTCGACTCGAGCTCGATCGAGTTTTTTATTTCGAGCTCGAGCTCAAGCTCGATGAAATACTCGATGTACTCGAGCTCGGCTCGACTCGACTCGAATTTCTGTATAAAAAATTAAAAAATAATCTTTTTGCATCAGGGTATTGGATTTTTTTATAAGAAAAAATCTTTTATTTTTTTATAAAGATTTTTTTATAAGAAAAAATCTTTCCAAGGTCTTACTGGGTTTTATCAGATTAAATCCGAGGGTGAATTCGGCTTCAACGAAGAAGACTCCTTCCAACCTCCAATCCACCGCAACTCCGCAACCTTCACAGTTCACACCAAATTTTTGGCCAAAGCTCCAAAGATTATCATTATCTTTAATGAAGATAGGGCTTAATGGAGATAGGGCTTACCAGTTAGGCAGTTACCGCTTAGAGATGAGCCCTATCCTCTCGCTGTTAATAGGGAGTTAGGGACAAGACGAGTTTCATTTTCCCTAATTTTCTCCTAGAGCCCGCGCTGAATCGCTGAGAGATGAATGGTAGGAAAACTTGAATTGCCTGAGAGGCTGAGAGCCTGAGACGAACGATGGGAAAACTTGAATCGGCCTGAGAGCCTAGACGAACCGTCATGACTCACGAACGATGGAAAAACTGAGATGGACGGCTATTTTGAATCGCTAAGAGCCTGAGGGGGGCTGACCGGACGAACGAGTAATGACGGTTCGTTTCCTAATTTAAAGCTTTAAAGTTTTAAACCTTATTATAATTACAACTGAGGGCTGACCGACGAATGAGTAATGATGGTTCGTTTCCTAATTTAAAGCTTTAAAGTTTTAAACCTTATTATAATTACAAAGATAAAAAAAGTAAAATTACGTGATAAAGCTCGCGAGCCTTTCGAGCCGAGTATTTTAATACTCTAACTCGACTCGATAATTTACTCGAGTAGCTCGAGCTCGAGCTCGACTCGATAAGCAGTGAGTCGATTTCGAGTATTTTTCGAGTTGATTTTAGGCTACTCGCGACTTGTCTCGACTCAGTTACACCCCTAAATCAAACTCAGAGCCCATTGAGAAAACATTGAGGAGATCTGATAGAGTACAACGTCAACCGAACAGATACTCCAGTTACTTGGTCCATGATGACGATTCTATTGAGCTTGATGAGAACAACGAGGATCCCATCACCTATATGGATGCAATGCAGAGGTCTGATTCTGAGAAATGGCTTGAGGCCATGAAATCTGAAATGGAATCCATGGAGATCAACAGTGTAGGGACACTTGTGGATCCACCTGAAGGGATAAAACCCATTGGATGCAAATGGATTTTTAAGAAGAAACGAGGCGCAGACGAAAAGGTGGAGACCTATAAAGCTCGTCTGGTTGCTAAGGGGTATCGTCAACGTCATGGTATAGACTATGACGAGACTTTTTCTCTGTAGCAATGCTCAAGTCCATTCGGATCATACTTGCTCTGGCTGCATATTTTGACTATGAAATCTAGCAAATGGATATTCGAACAGCTTTTCTGAATGGAGAGCTAGAGAGGTGTATATGATACAACCTGAAGGATTCATATCTGCAGATGTATCAAAAGTATGCAAACTCCAAAAGTCCATCTATGGACTAAAGCAAGCATCTCGGAGTTGGAATATATGTTTTGATAAGTGTATCAAAACGTATGGCTTCGTTAAGAACGAGAAGAACCCTGCATATATAAATGGGCTAATGGTTCTATAGTTATGTTTCTTGTATTGTATGTAGATGACATTCTCTTAATTGGGAATGACATTCCTGCATTACAGGAATAAAGATTTGGTTAATGTCACAGTTCTCCATGAATGACTTGGGAGAAGCTTCTTACATTCTAGGGATGAAGATCTATAGAGATAGATCAAAGAAGCTGCTGGGATTATCACAGTCAACGTACATCGAGACTGTGCTGAAAAGGTTCAGCATGGAAAATTCCAAGAAAGGCTATCTTCCGATAGGCCATGGGATTTCACTCTCTAAGAAGGATTGTGCGACAACTCCTGACGAGAGGGAACGTATGAGTAGGATTCCATATGCTTTGGCAGTGGGTTTTATTATGTATGCCATGACATGTACGAGACCGGACGTAGCATATTCACTAGGAGTAGTGAGTATATATCAGTCTAACCCAGGTGAATCACATTGGAAAGTGTGAAAACCATCCTTAAGTATTTGCGAAATACTAAAGACCAATGGCTTATCTATGGAGAACCTAATTTGAAGCTTGTGGGATATGCTGACTCCAGTTTTCAGTCAGACAAAGATGATAGCAAAAGTGTATCAGGGTTTGTCTTTACCCTAAATGGAGGAGCAATCTGCTGGAAAAGTTCCAAGCAACACACAGTGGCGGATTCTATATGCGAGGCGAAGTATATTGCAGCATCAGATGCAGCAAAGGAAGCAGTATGGCTACGAAAATTTTTGGACGAGCTGGAAGTGACGCCTGCCCTGGGTGGTCTTGTTCCAGTGTATTGTGATAGCTCTGGATCAATTGCCCAAGCCAAAGAGCCAAAATCTCATCACCGCACCAAGCATATATTGCGTCGCTATCACCTTGTACGAGAAATCGTGGAATGAGGTGACGTCGAGCTTCGGAAGATCGACGGAAAGGAGAACCTAACCGACCCATTTACTAAAGCTCTCAGAGTCAAGGAGTTCGATAAACACAAATGGAAGATGGGTATTAGATACTGTTCCGATTGGCTCTAGTCCAAGTGGGAGTTGTTAGGAAATATGTCCCACAGCCAATCATCTAGCTTATAAACGGTTGTGATTCATTGTACATGATTTATTTGATTAATAAAAGTTATTTTGGCAGTACAACATATTTTTCATCTTCCAATAGAACTCTTATATGTTGTAGTCCTTAGAATTACATTTATTCGAGAAAGGAGGAATTATCGAGTAATTCTTAAATGGGTTGCGACCAAATGATACGTTATTACCTAGGACAATAACATAGTCAAGTATAGGTCGTTGTGTGCCATATATGTTGGTTTGTCCTCTTAAACCAAGGAGTGTATGACACTAGTATGGCATGCAGGTGAGTGTAGGAGTACATTCACTGAACAGTGGCTCACCTCTGTTGAGTACTCTACTGTCAAGGGTATCTCACAGAAGGGCAATGGGTATAAGTGTCCCTTTGACCTGAGACTATCATGGTGACTTAGTAAGCAACTCACTGTACTTAGGCGTTGGACTACCTGGATTTATAATCCAGTGACGGAAGGATGCTGGGTACAGTCAAGTACTTATTAAATCAGTGATGAGTCAAGATGGAATTGTCCACTCTAAGTATTAGAGTTAATACTCGGTTTGTGTTTTAATTTTGTAAAACCTTGGCCAGGGTAATCCATGTGAGGAGTCATAGGATTGTACATGTTGAAACACACTTAGAAGTTTTTGGAAGTTGGCAGTTAACTCTAAATTCATCTTGAGTATTTGGATAAGGGGATGAATTATACGGTAACCATAGCCTAGGTTCTTGAATATTGCTTTGCATACATTCGGTCTATTCGGACGTCGCGTACCATTGCTAGATGGTCACATCGATTGGTATAGAAAGTGTTCCTATGCTACCGACTTAGATTCGAACCTATGGAGTCACGCACATAGTCAGGTGACCTGGAGACAGGCTTAATCCATGATCTAAGTGGGACTTGGTCATATGGGTAATACCGAGTTTGTACTAGCAATGTCTAGCTAGCACTGGGCATTAGCGGTAGTACTTATTCTGGGATGAACTTGAGTTAGTTTGTAACTCAAGTGAATTTTTGGGATTTATTCAGACCCATTGTGGGATAGTACTTGAACCATAGACCAATGGTTGGTTTGATGATAGAGTGGTTTAGATCTGGTTTCAAAGTGGTTTGAATCGGATATCAATATAGCCTTGATCATTTATTTATGAATTTTAAAATATAAATTACTTTAAATTGGAAATTAAATAAGTTTAATGCGAAGTATGGTTCGAGATCTTCGCATGGGTTCTTTCGGTTTTCAATTTGGACTTCAAACAGATTTAATCTGATTATTTTCGTATTTATAAATATTTTAAATATTTTTATAATATTGTGGGCAGCCAACGATACTTTAAAACTTCAGAAAATTTATGATTATGTCATTTATATAAATTATGATTCTGCCATTTCGTTTAAATTATGGTTCTGAGATCATGTGAATTTGAAACTTCATATAAATTACGATTTTACCATTTCGATAACGTGAATTTAAAATTTTAGTTAAATTATGATCTTGCCATTGAGATGATATGAATTGGTAAATTTTCTTTACGCGTTGACAACGTGAACGCCGTAACCCATCCGCTTTCGAAGATCGGATATTATCGTATCGTAAAACAAATTCAAAAGGTTGTTTTGGTTGTTTTATGATGGGTTATTTAAGAAGCTTTTCTCAACTTCGAGAAGAAGAAAAAAAGGAGCAGAGAAAAAGAAGAGTCCAAAAATCAGAGAAGTCCAAACAAAGACGGACTCCTCTATTGGAGAAGAGTTCTTCATCCCTTCTGATTCCATATCCCCTGTCTCAAGGTTTCATGGCGTGCGTACGACATAGAGGAGTGGCACGTGCGACTCTCGCAAGACATCAAGAGGGAAACTATTCACAGGAGATTAGATCTACATCCAGTTTCTGCATCAGGTACGCAAACTGACAGTATAAAATTTAATTTTAAATTTGTATGCTTTCAATTACAGATATACATGATCATATTTTATAAATTTAATTAGATTAAATTTAAATAAAATACATGCATGCAAATAAACCTGAGATCCTGGGGCATCGTAAAATCAAATTTTTTCCTACAGTTAGTGTATTAACTAATGGGCCTGTATGATTATATTGTGATAACCAAGCGACTATTGCACACACGAAGGACTCCAGATATCATAGTAGAACCAAACACATCGACATCAAGTACAATTTTGTGAGAGACATTGTAGCCCATAAGTTAGTGATACCAGAGTATGTTTTTATGCATAGGATGATAGCTGACCCTTTAACTAAGCCTGTCATAACGGATGTGTTTATGGGTCATGTTAAATCCATATGGGATTACGTTGGTCTTAACTGTATCACTTGTATTGTTATTTTATTGACTCATATTGAATAAATATATTTTGATTTGGAATCAATCATTTGCGATATAACACTTATTCATAAATAAAACAAGTATGCCATAGGGTAAAGAGATTGGCCTACTCATACAGGTAATCGCCTTTGACATTCGGGGAATGTGCAAAGATGAAACTACTTATTTGTTACACTCGAGGAGTATTAGATTAAGATTAAGTCGACTTAACTGATAATCATGTTAAAGATCAGCAATTACATGATCAAGGGTTTTATTGGTAACCCTATACCCGTAAGAAAGTCAGATATGAGACCTTGATAAGCACCTAGAGATGGCAGCTGTCAAGTGAGCTCAGGTTTATGCATAGTTAGAGGAACTGTGTGTATAAACTAAGATCTGTATGGTGTTTGAGATGGACATACATTTTTTATAAGATTGCCTCCACCGTAGAATGTGAATCATACCATGTTTGCTAGATGCGACAAGTAAGGAAAGTGAGCAAGAGCATCCCTACTTTCTCACCGTATGAGTTCTTTGAAGGCTAGATGAGCTTTTTAGGAAGCCCTAAGGGACGTCTTGATATATCTTGAAGTGACATTTCAATGTCTGCCATAGTTGTCACTGGGTCACTGGTTCAACCATCGGGTCACCGGTTGGACCATCGATCAATTATTTTAATATAAAAAATATATTTATATTAATAAAAAATATTTTTTAATAAAATAAACATATGAATACTAATCTTTATAATTTTTTTTAAAAAAATCTTTTTTGGTATCTCATTTAATCTCTAAAATTTGCTTACTTTCAATCTGCATACCTAACTTTTTTCAAAAAAAAAATTAAAGAAAATTTATATTTGAGTTTCCTTTATTTTCATCATTTTCTCTTTATGTCTCTACTTTTCCATCTTGATTCCCATAAAATTTTCATATTTTTTTTTTTTCTTTTTTTTATTCTCCTCTCATCAATGCTCTTGCTTACATGATCTCCTTTTCTTTCTTTATAAAACTTATGAGCATCCTAATGAAAAAAAAAGTTGCCATAAATTCTCAAAATTTGAAATGCCAAAAAAAAAAATTTGAAACGGCATTGATAAACCCATGATCTGGTTCAGACCGAGTTGACCAGTTCACGAGTGAACCGGACGGGTTGATCAAGTTATTCTGGGTCTCTTACATATTCAGTTTTATGTTAGAATCGGACTGGCTTGGTATATCTTGAAGGGACAGTTCAATGTTTGCTATCTTGACATTTCAACAAAGGGTTATGATTGATACAACTTGGAGAGACTTGTCGGAAGAGCGGTTGGCTGAAATAGATAGTATGATATGAGAAGTTAGACTAAATATGCTATTCACATTAGGATCTATGTGTCATTCTCTGGCCAAACAATCATATTTTGGTATGATTATGAATACATGATAGATGCGCGCATATGTTAAACTTTCATATGGCAATAATGTGACATAAGATTGGTCTGGGGCAGATCGAGTTGTAATTTTTTTTGGTAGTAGCCTCCAAGTATCCCTAACAGGTGCACGGTTTAGCTCCCATAAATGCAGGGATAACTCACGAGTTGCATGATCCATTTGTCTAGTATGGGAATAACGTTTTTCCATTAAATCGGTGAAACATTTCTCTATTAAAGATAACATTTCTTCATAAAAGAAACGGCAATAACCTCTTTATTAAGAGGATGACGTTTAAACGGTTCAACATGTTCATATCCTCTTCCCCAATATGAAAAGAAAGAAGTGTGTGGGTTCTGAGAGATCTTAAATCAGTCCAAGCCATTTGGGTTGTAGAATAAAGGCGATTTGTCTCAGACTTGTAGATCAAAGTTCAAGAAAGACAATCGGTTCAAAGAGGTATGCTTCTGCTCCTATTCTCCTCTATATTATTTACCAATAGAAGAAAGAGGTATGCTTCTGCTCCTATTCTCCTCTATTATTTACCAATAGAAGACAATTAAACGAGTCTGTACCCATGTCAGAATACTCCGGACTATCAGTGCAAGTCTGTACCCATGTCAGAATACTCTGGACTATCAGTGCAATTGGTTGTGCTTCAGAATCTGTGACGCCCTCGGCATATGTTGGTCAATATGCCGCTTCTTTGATCCGTGAGTTTTGTGCAGTGGGTCCTGGAAGTTCATGATGGTATTTCTTTTTTTTTTTTGAGAAATATATATAAAGAGAGGGTGAAATTCTATCACCTTAAGATCAGGTCCAGTCAATGGAATGCTATGCAGCATAGGAGGCCATCCGTCTGCTACAGAGTTTGCCTTCCGATAAATATGACGAGCTATAGTAACCATCGGATCCTACAATGCTAACTATCGCAAAGCAATGGATGAGCATCTTGCGATCTGCTCCATCCTGGATCCAACCAATGGTATTTCTTTTAGTTACTGACATTTTTTGGTGGCTTCGTGGTCTCTCTGACATGAAATTAAAATATATATATATATATATATATATATATATATATATATATATATTAATTGAATCTAATCGAAAAGCTTAAATATAAAAAATAATTTTTCTTTAAAGTTTATACCAAAATCTCTATTCAAAAAGTGAGAAAAAAATTGCTGTTGATTTAATGAAAAACTGGTATATATTCTGTTCTACGACAACTTACGAACGGCCAAGCGAAGAGCTTCTGATGATTTCATGGCTCTTGGTATCTTCTTATAAAAAAAAATTGTTGAGCACATAATGTTAGGATTATACTTTTGAAATAAAACCAAAACAAGCGACTCACAATGTCGAAATTGCCTTCAGCGCGGCCATGCCTCTTTGAGATATAACTAGTGATGCCTTCACCGGTTAGGGGTGCAACTTGGGCAATATACCTGTTAGGTTTAAAGATATGTAGAGCTGACAATGGTGTTGTGGAAGTGATGATTCTTGATATGAACATTCCACAAGAACCTTCATTATCTTTTAAAATAATCAATATACCTTTAACCATTGCATTTTATCATATAATGTTGGTGGGCCAAATTAGTATCTATATTTTTTTTAATTATCTTCTTAGATACATTTGTAATTTCTAATATGAAGTTTGTCAACATTTTATGAAAGCATCTAGGAAGAGGTGATGAGCAGAAAACTAAATAAAGATGACTTCATCAATGCATATGATGGCTATTGAAATGTTATGTAACATCTGGATTACTTTGGATATGTTTTGGTTTAAGAATGTACTTTTTTTTATTTAGTCTTATGTAAAAGATGTATATTTTTAGGCGTGCAATTTGAAATGTGAAGATTGTTTGTTTCAAACTTCAGCTTGTTTGTACGATGTGAAGTTTATTTGTTTCAAACTTTAGCAATGTTAAGCTTGTTTGTTTCAGATTTTTTTTTTTCATCAATCTGATTTCAATCCGAACCCGATTTTTAAAAATAGGATTAGGATTGAGGTTTTACAAATAGGGTTAGTGTTAGGATTAGGGTTGATATTTTATAAATAGAATTAGGAATAGAATTTAGAAAAACCTGAGTTTTATGAGTCCGAGTTGCATCCTACCGCCGGTACGTGGTTTGGATAGAATGGATCACCCCATGGTGGCATATACATATATGCGTCACATAGCCTCCACAGCCATCAACCCGCTAATTCCTTTTGGACCCAGCTTCGTATAAATCTTCCCATCGGTACGTTGCCGACATCTACGTGTCATAATCTCTCGGTTGTAAGTGGCATCATACATTTAACTTCATTCATGGCAACATCTCTAAGATCTAACGAGAAGACTTTCCATTTTGATGGCCAGCGTGTCCTCTGAACGTAAGAGGAGTCAATGGATGATGAAACCAAAGGGCCGGAAGAGAAGACGAAGGTACAAATGCCTTCCTAAATTGTTACCCTCTCCTTCTGAGCAAACTGCGGACATACCACCATGCATGATAGAGAAATAAGCCACCCAAAAAAAATTATAGAAACATAATAGGTAAGTTAAAATAGTATTCTTTTGGTTTTTAAAATTTTAGTTGTTATTAAGGATGACAAATTGAACATGACACTTGAACGAATCCAATATAAAATAAGTGAGTTCAAGTTAATCTTAAATGACGTATTATAAACGTGTCGATATGGTACGGTTATGGCAGAAATAATTTTATCATGTCACAGGTATCCATCAATTGAAAGTAATTTGTTTATAATTAATTTAGTTAATGACATATTAAGTAAGTTGGATTGTGTTTATTTATATTAAATAGGTCGTACCTGTTCATAATGAGAAAATCAAATAAATGTTGGCAGGATTGGTGGCAGTCGATGACTTTTATCTGCGCCAGACAAAAGAGACCACTTTCGGTGCATGATTAAGTGATAGTTGTACCGTGTATTCTATCTTATTAAAATTTTCTCTTACCTTTCCTTTATATATGAGGCTTACATAATTTTATTTTATTTTTATCTTTTTATTAAAAATAAAGGATAAAATTTAGATACGCTTTCGAACATGTGGGCCATTGATTCTCTCTCTTACTTAGTGGAGATTAAGGTACTTGTGAAAAAATAAGAGGAAGATAGAGAAATCAGATTATTTGCATGTATGGAAATGCATCTAAATTTTGTTAAAATTAAGTGGCATTTATTTTTCGATCCACTTTTCTGTTTTCTTAGGAAAAGTTTTCTTAGAAATATATATATTAAAAAAAAAAAAAATGAGCTAACCCTTATTTGATTTGGGCTGAGAGAAAAAAAAAAATTCTTCTATTTTCTCATGTTCAATTGAATATATATATATAAGGCACCTTCTACTGTGGACGATGAATGTTCAATTGAATATATATATATAAGGCACCTTCTACTGTGGACGATGATGAGTGACTGTACAAATTCTTGGTGGAAAGTAGGATGGCCCAACCCTTCTAGTTCCTCTTGAGGAAGACCGGTAAGCTCAATCTCAATATAACAATAGAAAGCATTAATTTGATATCCCTGTACGATGACTTTAGAATAATTAGTTTATGGTTTAGATACTTTTTGGAGTTATTTTATTAGCTAAAAAGTATTTGAACTTTGCAATAGATTATCTGCATCATCTTGATGATAAGAAAATCATACGGTAGCATGGCGGTCAAATTTATTCACAAGAATCCATCAATTATATACCCCCTAGAAAAAATGCGGGGTTAGAAAAGAAAATTTTTCTGAAGCTTATTAGAGATTATCCAACTGAAAAATAGTTGGGAGATTATCTAACTGTTTGGTAAAAAGGCTACAGCAATGAGATCTTATTTATGAGATCTCATTCTAATTTGATGCAATTTAGATGACTAAGGAAAAAAAGAAAAGACATATCTCTAATATTTGGTGGAAACACAGTAGAATAATTCTAAGCTTCATTCAACAAATAATATTGGTTTGTGCCTTTATTCCTTGTCTTTTTTTGCTGGTGCTGAACTTCTCGGATATTTTAGATTTCAATCGTTCGTTTGCATGTTTGATGCGGTGAATTATGAGTATGTAAAGTTTGGTAAAGCATTAAAATTCATCAATAATAGTGATTTTAAAAATCATATAAAAAATCCATTTATGAGACAAATTTTTGAAGAAAACCCATATTAGATTTCCTCACCAAATCTATTTTATTTTAAAATTATCTTTTAACCAAATTAAACCTATGATAATGAAAACTTATGCCGAAAACCCATACAAATTATAGACCAAATAAGTTCAAATTTTTAATTTTTGATTATCTAGAATTTAATAATTTTATAGATTTTAGAAAATTCTATCACAACAATATAAAATTTATAAACCAATAACAAGGACAGCACTTGGGATTGATTGGATTGAGTACTACTGGTTATGCATTTGGGTGAAATTTTATTTGAAAGCAATATTTGAGGACTTTTGCCTTCCATTTATTCAAAAAAATTAACAAACAAAATACATGACATCCCTAAAAGTTATGGTAATGCTATATAATAATGGCCAGAGGTTTAACATCAATGTTTAAGGAAAAAAAAAAGAACTACAACAAGCAAGAACTTTGAATTCAACATGATTTCATTTTTTAAAAAAGAATGTCGATGTATAAATTTAATGGATATTATTAAGCCTCGCCTGCTTGGCTATGTTGAACAATATTTTTGTTGCCTCGATTACATCTTGTGTTGGAGAATCATAATTGAACATGGCGAAACAAAGAGCCCCATCCATCTCTCGCTGAAAGCCCCACAGTTCTAGATTTTGACCTTTCTTTAGAGTATTATCATTTACAAACTTACTCCAGTCTGCACCAATTATACGAAAGGCTTTGTTACTGCTAAGATACTTGAGAGATAGATAATACATCCTCTTGGATTGGTCCAAAATGCTAATATTTAGCACTTTTCCTTCTTTTAGAGCCTCTTTTTCATTATCATTGACCAACTTGGAAAATGGTGAGCTCTTCAAGTCAAAGGCATTGTAGGGTATCAACAGACGATTATGATGTTTGTTGGTGTCGCTATCAGTGATATTCTTCTCCATTAAAAAGATTGGATCATGGATGCCCATCTCTTTTAAGGTCCACGTTATCTTAGGATACTGCTACTGAGATCTTTTCTTGTGTCTCAAAAGAGCCCATGGTCCATTGATTATCCTTTTCTTGTGTCGTCATTTCCATCAGTTCAAAGTCTCTTTTCTTGTAGGGTAATAAGTGTAATATCTTCTTAAAGGCTCCTTATTAGAGCGAAGCTAGCTTTTTTCTCCTTTTTGATCAAAGAGATGTGGACCACAGTAATTGGTCTCCAAGCTGCAAAAAAGAGAGCTCTTTTATTAAAATATCAAATACTCTATAAAATACAAGAGAAGATGAGAATATCTAATTAACCAAAAAAAGCGAGGTAAAATGTTTAATTAACTTGATAGAATGACACATATGAACTTCAGCACTTCAAACTTTTTTTTGGAACGGATGTGAGGATAATTTTTTGATATTATAATTATTTTTTTGAAATGGAATCAAGGTTTTATTTTTAGTATTATAATTATTTTTTTAGATATGTTTCTCTCATGGTCCCCTTTTTATAGGTAGATATTTTCTTCTTTTCATTTATTTACTATTAATTTACTAATACAATTAATTTGTCAGTGATCTTAAACTACTTGGACCTAAAAATTTAGGTAGAAATTAATTGATAGAAGATGAACTTGAATAGTAAGAACTTCAAATTCTTTTATTAAACTTTTTTTTTCTTGGATCTATTGGGTCAATCAACTTGTTAGTGGTACAATATTATGGGTTCTAAAAGCTCGGATAAAAGTAAAAATAGAAAAATTAGAACAGAAAAGAAATGAAAAGAGAAAAATTAGAACGCAAAAAGAAACAAAGACCCAGACCGTTGATTGTTAACGATGCTTGATCGGAATCCGCTGCAATGAAAGATAAGAGGGAGACCAGAACAGAAGAACTCTATGGCTTGTGCTTCGTCTTCGCCGATGTCTCTTGGTGGCCACCGGCGGAGCAGAGAAAAAAGAAACCCAAAAAAAAACGCAACTTCGAAGTTGTGGTGAACTCGGGAAAAATTTATAGAGGAGGGAGGGAGGGATTTTCGACTCCTCCTCGGAGTGATCTTCCTTTTGATCACGCTCGTTTTTTTTTTTTTTTTTTGGTGACTCCTTTCGGAGTCATCTTCCTTTTTATATCCTTTTTTTTTCCGACTGGAAGTTTTGATGTTGCCTGGGATATCTTCTTAATGATCTTAGATTTTCCTCCGAATTTATCGCTGCTTAATGATCTTAGATTTATTTCCGGTGGCACAAACGCAGTGAACATTACGTCTTTGTTTCATTTGGGCTGTTGGAATATTACGAAGGTTTACATATTTGAAGTGGATAATTACCTTTGATTCCAACAGCTTGGGCTGAAGATTTGCACTTCAAGGTAGGATTAAGTTCAAAATAGCCCTGTTTCAACGGTAGAGACCTGCCACTACGGAAATTTAAGGATAAGATGGAGAGCTTTCCGACTCAGGATAATATTTTGCTACATAAAAATTATTAACTAATTTAGGAGGTTACTTTTGTTAGAACCGGATCGGTTGAAAATGTCTTTGATTTACTCTTTACATTACCTTTTTAGTTCGTTTTTTGGTTGAGAAGAATTCGCATCCATATATTTAATCTTTACATTACATTTTTTGGGGTCACTTTTTTTCTTTTGTTAAGGATGATTAGGTTTATATTTTTTTATAAAAAAGAACTACAATAATAATAACAACTAAGTCTTAATTTAAACTTATTAAAATTTACTATATTCTCTATTATATTAATGTTTAAAGGTGCCACTATAGATTCGTACTAATTATCAATTTATTGCAGCAACAACTCTTTTATTTGAGTCACGTAAGTCAACTTTTTAGCATTGCCAATGAACCCAAGTCCCCAGTTTTTTAACCATGCTACTGATGCCCCTTTTTTAATGCCACAACAACGCATGTTGTTTGGCTTCTTTGTAGAATGAGTGATAGTTGACCTTAAATCTGACTTCAGCTCACACATATTTCTATTGATAATGTTTCCCGAATTTCATCTTCAGCCGTCAAGCCCTTCTTATCTAATTTAAAAGGCCGCATTTTAATATTGATAATATTTATATTTATGTGGCTGACATGATGTTGGTGTTTATGTTGCCTCTCACTCGATCATGTCTATGTAAATAAATAGATCTTTAAGAGAAAAAACACTGATCTTTGTTTTAGTTATTTCTTTCCTCATTTTTGGTTATTGAACTGTTTGCGAAGTTCTAAATTTTTTCCCTTTTTTTCCCCTAAATCTTTAACTTAACCAAATGTGTTCCCCAATGCCAAATTTGCGACTAAGTGCTGTTCAGCAAATAATGTTGACTTAATGTCTTTATTCCTTGTCTTTCTTTGCTGTTGCTGAACTTCTAGGATATTTTAGATTTTAATCCTTTGTTTGCATGTTTGGTACGGTGAATTATGAGTATGTAAAGTTTCAGTAAAGTATTAAAATTCCTCAAGAATGGTGATTTTAAAAATCCTATAAAGAATCCATGTATGAGATGGATTTTTGAAGAAAACCATATTGGATTTCCTCCCCAAATCTATTCTATTTTAAAATTATCTTTTAACCTAATTAAACCTATGAAAATGAAAACCCATACAAAATTATATACCAAATAAGTTCAAATTTCTAGATTTTTGATTATCTAGAACTGAATAATTTCATAGATTTTAGAATTCTGTTGCAAAAATGATAAAATTTATAAAATATCAAACCAACAACAAGGCGATGGATAGTGCTCGGGATTGATTGGATTGAGTACTAATGTACTATTGCTTATGCATTTGGGTGAAGTTCTATTTGAAAGCAATATTTGAGGATTTTTGCTTCTCCATTTATTCAAAAAAATTAACAAACAAAATACATAACATCCCTAAAATTAATGGTAATGCTATATAATAACAGCCAGAGATTTAACATCAATGTTTAAGAGAAAAAAAAAGAACTACAACAAGCAAGAACTTCGAATTTAACATATTTTTTTTAAATGTCCATTTATAAATATTAATGGATATTATTAAGTTTTGCCTGCTTGGCTATGCTGAACAATATTTTTGCTGCCTCGATTACATCTTGTGTCGAAGAATCATAATTGAGCATGGCAAAATAAAGAGCCCCATTCATCTCTTGCTGAAAGCCCCAAAGTTCTGGATTCTGACCTTTCTTTAGAGTATTAGTATTTACAAACTTACTTCAGTCTACGCCAATTATACGAAAGGCCTTGTTACTGCCAAGATACTTAAGAGTCAGAGAATACAACCTCTTGGATTTGTCCAAAATGCTAATATTTAGCGCTTTTCCTTCTTTTAGAGCCTCTTTTTCATTATCATTGACCAACTTGAAAAATGGTGAGCTCTTCAAGTCAAAGGCATTGTAGGGTATTAGTAGACGATTCTGTTGTTTGTTGGTGTCACTATCAGAGATATTCTTCTCCATTAAAAAGATTGGATCATGGATGCCCATCTCTTTTAAGGTCTTCAATAATTGTGCACGTTGCCTTCTCCCCACATGATTAGGGTTTCTTAGGATATAAGACCAATTCTTATTGTTACTTTTACTGCTACTTGGGACCTCCTTCTTCATGGTCATTGATGGTGTCTTCACTGCAATATTGACATGCTTCACCTTCTTTGCTTGTATCTCAGAAGAGCCCATCGTCCATTGATTATCTTTTTCTTGTGTCGTCATTTCCATCAGTTCAAAGTCTCTTTTCTTTTAGGGTAGTAAGTGTCTCAGTTCAAAGTCTCTTTTCTTATAGGGTAATAAGCGGAATATCTTCTCCTCTTTGATCGGGGAGATGTGGAACCACTATAGGGTCACGGTAATTTGACTTTAAGCTGCAAATGAAGAGAGCTCTTTTATTAAAATATAAAACACTATAAAATACATAGCAGAAAATGAGAATGTCTAATTAACCAAAAAAAAAGAGAGAGGGGTCAAAACGTCCAATTAACTTGATAAAATGATGCAAACGAACTAAAGCACTTCAAACTTTTCTTGGAATGAATGCGAGGCTAATTATTTTTTTGAAACCGATTTAAGGTTTTATTTTTAGTATTATAATTATTATTTTTAGATATTACAATATGTTTCTATAATGATTCAAACATTTATTATTGTATTGAGAGTTTTTTTTATAAACAGACATTTTTTTATTTATTAATTTACTAGTTTAATTAATTTGTTAATGATCTTAAACTATATGGCTCTAAAAATTTGAGTAGAAATTAATTAATAGAAAATAAACTTGAATCGTAAAAACTTCAAACTTTTTTATTAAAATTATTTTTTATTTATGAATTTATTTGATCAATTATCTTGTTAGTGGTGTAAAATTATGCATTCTAAAAGTTTGAATGAAAGTAAATTGATAGCGGATGAATTTAAGGTTTAAGCATTATAAATTTTATATGATATTATATTTTTTAATTAAGAGCGTGATGAAAGAGAAAAATTAGGATCAGACAGGGAAGAAACGAAAAGAGAAAAATTAGAACACAAAAGAAAATTAGAACAAAAGAAAGAAACAGAAAGAGAAAAATTAGAATGCAATCAGGGAGGAAGAAATGAAAAGAGAAAAATTAGAACGCAAGCAAGTAGAAGGAAAGAAACAAAAAGAGAAATATTAGCAGGGAGAAAGGAATGAAAAGAGAAAAATTAGAACGCTAGTAGGAGGAAAGAAACGAAAAGAGAAAAAATGCGGAAGATGCCAGACCGTTAACAACGCTCGATCGGAATCCGGCCGGCGACTGCAGTCCAAGAGAAAGAGAACAAGACAAAAGAACTCTATGGCTTGTGCCTCGTCTTCGGCAATGTCTCTTGGTGGCCACAGGCTGGGGAAAAATTTATAGAGGAGGAAGGGATTTTGACTCCTTCTCGGAGTCGTCCTCTCGATGTCGTGCGTTTTTTTTTTTTTTCCTTCTGACTGTTGGAAACAAGGTGGGCACACAAGGAGCTTTGATACCAGATTGATGGAAGTGGAGAATACTTTCAATAAGAAAAATAACACTCTCTTTTTTAGAGATGTTAGAGGGAATATATCTTTTGGGTCTCTCTCTATTTTTCATCATCATCATCTTCTTCTTTTCTATATTTCATGGGCAAACACCTCCTATATTTATAAACATCTAGATGTCCTTTCATATACCACTATTTAATACATGCATAGAAAAAACTAAAAGACATTTGCAGAAAATTAAGAGTTAATTACAAAATACTAAGAGTCAATTTTAAATTTTTGAACCATCTTATCTTTTCAAAATGACTCTTCCTTTCTCCCATGAAGCCTTTGGTCTTTTCAAGAGTGACTCTTCCTTTCTCCCATGAAGTCTTTGGTCTTTCAAGAGTGCATTAAAAAAGTTTAATATTCCAACATTTCCTCCCATAAACTTATTTTTTCTTGGTGCCATGACTCCAAGCATCTTTCTCAGCTTTTGAAAATCTTCATCTTTGAGTGATTTTGTAAATATATCAGCAATTTGCTCATTTAATTTACAGTACACAACCTTCACAATACCTTTCTTAACTTGATCACGAAGAAAATGAAATCTTGTGTCAATGTGTTTGCTTCTTCCATGTTGAACTAGATTCTTAGCTAGTTCAATAGCAGACTTATTATCAACATATATCTTCACAGGATCCTTTTATGAATGACTCAATTCTTTCAATAAGTTGCGCAACCATATGGCCTCATAAGCACATGATGCTATACTCTGCATCACATGTAGATAATGCAAAATGGATTGTTTCTTTAAGCTCCAAGAAAAAGCATTAGCACCAAAATAAAAGATATAACCAGAAGTGCTTTTCCATTCATCAAGATCTCCTCCCTAATCACTATCAGAAAAACTAATTAAACTTGCATAATTGGAATGAGTATAAAACATACCATGATCAAGAGTTCCTTTGAGGTATCTTAGAATCCTTTTTGCTGCCATCCAGTGTGATTCCTTTGGATGTTCTATATATCTACTAATCAAACCAACTTCATAGACAATATCAGGTCGGCTTATAGTAAGATAACGAAAACTTCCAACAAGGCTTTTGAAGAGAGATGAGTTCACCTCCTTTCCTTCTCCATTTTTACTAAGCTTGGCTCCATATGCAACTAGGGTGTTTACTTCTTTGCAGCACTCCATTTTGAATTTTTGTAGAATGTTTCTAGCATAACTTTCTTGAGAAATGAAGATGCCATCTTCACTTTGCCTTACTTCAATGCCAAGAAAATAAGACATCAAGTCTCCTCCTGTCATTTTGAACTCCTTGCTCATGGTTGCTTTGAACCCATATATCATTTCCATGCAATTACCTGTCACAAGTAAGTCATCCACATATAGACATATAATTAAAATGTCATCTCCTTTTTTCTTTACATAAATAGCATGTTCATAGGAGCATTTGTTGAAACCACAATCTTGAACATAGTGATCAATTCGAGCATTCCAAGCTCTCAGTGCTTGCTTTAATCCATACAAAGTTTGTGTAACTTGTACACTTTATCTTCCATGCCTTTATAGATATAGCCCTCAGGTTGCTCAATATAGACTTCTTCTTCAAGGTAGCCATTGAGAAATGCTGACTTTACATCCATTTGATATATTTTTCACTTGTGATGAGATGCAAGTGAGAAAATGAGCTTTATTGAATCAAAATGGGCTACAGGCGCGAAAACTTCGTCATAGTTGAGCCCTTTCTTTTGCTTGTAGCCTTTGGCAACTAAACGAGCTTTGTATTTTTCTACCTCTCCATTAGTAGTACGCTTCACTTTATACACCCATTTGACGCCTATCGCCTTTTTCCTTTTGGAAGTGAAGTCAACTCCCAAGTATTATTCTTTTCTATGGCAAGAATCTCATCCTTCATTGCTTTTCTCCATTCATCTTTCTGCATAGCTTCATCAAATGTTAGAGGTTCAATATAAGCAAATAAACAATATAAATCAACTTGTTCAACTTCTTCTGTTTCATCATAAAGATCACTAATACTTCTAAACTTTCTTGTTGACTCTTCAGGGCTTATAGAACTTATTGAGGAAGTCGGTGTAACTTGTGGTGATGAAGATGATCTTGCTAGTGACAAGATTGGTTGAGTAGCTTCCTCATTTGTTTTCTCCTCAGCTTCATTATAAGGTGTTATATATTTGATATGAGAATCTTTGCCATTCCAATCCCATACTCCATCTTCATTGAAAATCACATCCCGACTGATGATGACCTTATTTGTCATTGGATTATACAATTTGTAGGCTTTGAATTGCTCACTATATCCTATGAAGATACATTTTTGGCTTCGATCATCAAGCTTCTTCCTCTTCTCTTGTGCTACTTGGGCATAGGCAATACATCCAAAAATCTTCATATGGCTTACTCCTGGTTTGTAGCCACTCCAAGCTTCTTCTGGTGTTATACCTTTGATGGCTTTTGTTGGGCTTCGGATGATAAGATATGCTGCACATGCCATCCCTTCAGCCCAAAAATGCTCGGAAAGGTTCTTCTCTTTCAACATGCTTCTAGTCATGTCAAGAATGGTCCGGTTCTTCCTCTCGGCTACTCCATTTTTTGTGGAGAGTACGGAGCGGCGAATCGATGTCGAACTCCTTCTTCATAACAATAGCTTCTAAAAGCATTTGACATATATTCTCCACCTCTATCGGATCTCAAAATCTGCACTTTATTGTTACTTTCTTTTTCAACCAAAGATTTGAAATGCGTCATTCTAATTAAGCCTGGCTTTGCTGAATGCCTTGATTACATCTTATGTTGGAGAATCATAATTGAGAATAGCGAAATAAAGAGCCCCATCCATCTCTCGCTGAAAGCCCCACAGTTCTAGATTCTGACCTTTCTTTAAAGTGTTAGCATTAACAAACTTACTCGAGTCTGCTCAAATTATACGAAAGGCCTTGCTACTGTCGAGATACTTGAGAGTCAGAGAATACACCATTTTGGATTGGTCCAAAATGCTAATATTTAGCACTTTTCCTTCTTTTAGAGCCTCTTTTTTATTATCATTGACCAACTTGGAAAATGGTGAGCTCTTCGAATCAAAGGCATTATAGGGTATCAGCAAACGATTATGATTCTATTGTTTGTTGATGTCACTATCAGTGATATTCTTCTTCATTAAAAAGATTAGATTATGGATGCCCATCTCTTTTAAGGTCTCCAAGAATTATGTATGTTGCCTTCTCCCCACGTCATCGTTTCTTGGAATATAAGAGCAGTTCTTGTTGTTACTTTTATTGCTACTTAGGACCTCCTTCTTCGTGGTCATCGATGGTGTTTTCACTTCAATGTTGACATGCTTTACCTTCTTTGCCTGCATCTCAGAAGAGCCCATCATCGATTGATTATCCTTTCTTGTGTTGTCATTTCCATCAGTTCAAAGTCTCTTTTCTTGTAGGGTAGTAAGCATCTCAGATTAAAGTATCTTTTCTTATAGGGTATAAGTATCTTTTCTTGTAGGGTAATAAGCGTAACATCTTCTTAAAGACTCCTTATTAGAACGAAGCTAGCTTCTTTTCTCCTCTTTGATTGGGGAGATATGGAACTGTAGAGTCACGGTAATTTGTTTTCAAGCTGCAAAAAAGAGAGCTCTTTTATTAAAATATCAAATACTCTATAAAATGCATAAGAAATGATGAGAATGTCTAATTAACCAAAAAAAGGAGAGATGTAAAACGTTCAATTAGAATGACGCATATGAACTAAGGCACTTCAAACTTTTCTTGGAATGGATGCGAGGCTAATTTTTTGATGTTATAATTATTTTTTTTGAAACGTATTCGAAGTTTTGTTTTTGGTGTTATAATTATTTTTTAAATCTATTTCTCTCATGATTCAAATATTTACTATCCTATTGGTAGCCCCTTTTTTTTATAGATAGACATTTTCTTCTATTCAATAATTTACTAGTTTAATTAATTTGTTAATGATCTTAATCTACATATATGGTGCTAAAAACTTGTGTAAGAATTAATTGATAAAAGATGAACTTGAATAGTAGAAACTTCAAATTTTTTTATTAAAATTATTTTTTATTTATTTAATTTTATTCATTGGGTCAATTAACTTGTTAGTGGTTCTAAAAGTTTGAATGAAAGTAAATTGACAATGGATGGATTCAAGGTTTAAGCATTATAAACTTTAGATAGTATTATTATATATTTTTTAATTAGAAGCATGACCAAAAACAAAAATTAGAACGCAAGCAGAAGATACGAAAAGAGAAAGATTAGGTAAAGAGAAACAAACAACAAGAGAAAAAATTAGAACGCAAGTAAGAGGAAAAAAAAATAAAAAAAATTAAAAGAAAGAAATAAAAAAAGAAAAATTAGAACAAGAAACGAAAACAGAAAAATTAGAACTCAAAAAGTAATAAAGAGGGAGATGCCAGACCGTTGATTGAAAGATAACAAGAACAAGAAGTCTCTTGGTGGCACCGGCGGAGCAGAGAAAAAGATTGATCTTCGCCTACTTCTTCTTCTTTCTACGTTATCTTTCCTTGCGAGCCGAAAAGATTAATCTTCGCCTACTTCTTCTTCTTTCTACGTTATGTTTCTTTGCGAGCCGTGTGACATGATCCTGCCTTCTCTTCTTCAGACTTCTCTCTATCTTCTGATTTTTTATAAAGTTTGGAAAGCTTGCGATTTCTGCCACCTAGCCTCCGTCCTCGGCGTCTTTGAAGAACAACTTCGTAGCAGTGGTGAACTTGGGAAAAATTTATAGAGGAGGGATGGAGGGATTTTGACTCCTTGATCTTCCTTTTGATCACGCTCGTTTGTTTTTTTATTTCTCGTGACTCCTTTTCGGAGTCATCTTCCTTTTTATATCTCGTGTCCGTGTTTTTTTTTTTTCTTGACTGGAAGGTGAACGTGGACGAGCAATGATCTTAGATTTTACGCCGAATTTATCGCTGCTTAATGATCTTATATTTATTTCCCGTGTTTTTTTTTTTCCGACTGCAAGGTGAACGTGGATGAGACTTGATGTGCTCCGCTTAATGATTTTAGATTTTCCTCCGAATTTATCGTCTCTTAATGATCGGTTTATTTCCTTTTTTTTTTTCGACTGGAAGGTGACATGGATGAGACTTGATGTGCTCCGCTTAATAATCTTAGATTTTCCTCCGAATTTATTGTCGCTTTATGATCTTAGATTTATTTCCGGTGGCGCAAACGTAGTGAACATTACGGGCGTCTTCATTTCATTTTGCTGTTGGATTATGAAGGTTTACATATTCGGAGTGGATATTTGCGTTTGATTCCAGTCTAATTTTTCTGTTTTTATTAGCTTTTTGTATGCCTAGAATCCTTATAGCCAAGTTAAAAATGAATGTTCTGTTATAATGATTGTATTATTTGATTGTATCAATTAATCTTTAATTTATTCTCAAATATTCAGATGATAGGAGGCTAGCTCAACCAAGTTGCCTCCCATCCAAACAAAAGCTTGGGCTGAAGAGTTGCCCTTCAAAATAGGATTCAACTTTGATAATTTTATAATATATATATTTAATATTATAAATATATTAAATATTTAATAATAATTTTAAATATTCAATATTAATTTTAAATTTAGCGATGCATTTGGATGTGTCGCAATATTGCGACTCATTGTTGCATCGCAGAGCGTCGCAATATTGCGACGCAATTGCGACAAATGGGTATTGCGATGGACATCTGAGCGACGCCGTCATTGCGTCGCTATTGCGTCGCAATAGCATGTTTAGCGACGCAATTGCAACGCATTTGGGCGTCGCAATATTTTATTTCTCTTGTAGTGTTCGGGAAGTTCATTACCCCGAATGGTTGGCCAACGTGGTGATGGTTCGTAAGACCAATGGAAGCTGGAGAATGTGCGTGGATTTTACCGATCTCAACAAAGCATGCCCTAAGGATAGCTTTTTCCTACCCCGGATCGATCAACTAGTGGATGCTACATCCGGTCATGAGTCCTTAGCTTCATGGATGCTTTCTCTGGATACAACCAGATCAGGATGAACCCGGTGGATCATAACTGAGAAGGGGTTGTACTGCTACAGGGTAATGCCTTTTGGGCTAAAAAATGCGGGAGCCACCTACCAATGGTTGATGAATAAAGTCTTCGAAGGCCAGATCAGACGCAACATGAAAGTATACGTGGATGACATGTTGACAAAGAGCGTCCATGCCATCGACCATATCGCTGATTTAACGGAGACTTTTGACAACCTTCGTTGGTACCAGATGAAACTGAACCCACGCAAGTGTGCATTTGGGGTGATAGCCGAAAAGTTCTTGGGTTTCATGGTGACCTGGCGGGGGATCGAGGCAAACCCAGATAAAGTTCAAGCCATCTTGGACATGAGGTCTCCCACCAACAAGAAGGAAATACAGTGCCTAACGGGAAGGGTGGCCGCCTTGAGGCGCTTCCTGTCCAAGTCCGCTGAAAGGTACCTACCTTTCTTCAAGGCGCTCCGCAAGGTCAATGGATTCGAATGGATGAAAGAATGTAGGCGTTCGAGGGGCTAAAGGAATTCTTATCTACCCCGCCGCTGCTATCCAAGCCAACAGGTGGAGAAGAACACCTTCTATACCTCACGGCTTCTCCCGAAGCCGTTAGTTCTGTGCTGGTCCGCGTGGACACCAATGGCATGCAAAAGCCGGTGTATTACACAAGCAAGGTGCTCCACGATGCGGAGACCAGGTACTCGAAGATTAAGAAGATTATCTTTTCGTTGATCGTGTCTGCCCAGCGTCTGCGGCCATACTTCCAAGCCCACCCGATCGCGGTTATCACAGACCAACCTCTAAAGACAGTTCTCGCTCGCCCGGATACTTCCGGCCGATTGGCAAGGTGGGTGCTTAAGTTGGGAGAATTCGATCTATCTTTTGCCCTCGGTCGGCCATGAAATCTCAAGTCCTGACGGATTTTTTGGTCGAGTGCACCTGGGGAGAGGAGCAACCCGAAGAACCTTCTACGAGCCCCCCACCTCTCGGAACCAGTGATGATGAATGGGTTCTTCATGTAGACGGGGCATTGAATTCTCAAGAGAGCAGAGCAGGCCTCTTCCTTGCCAACTCAGATGGAATTGTAATCGAGTGTGCACTCCACTTCCTCTTTCCAGCCACCAATAATCAGGCGGAGAATGAAGCTCTGCTGTCTGGAATAAGATTAGCCCGAGAGCTCGGGGTAAAACACCTTAGGGCATTCACTGACTCCCAATTGGTCCCTGGCCAAATCACAGAGGAATATGAAGCAAGGGATCCCATCATGTCCCACTACTTAAGTATGGTGCAATCGCTAGCTTCTCTCTTAGCTTACTTTAACGTCAGCTACATCCCTCGACAGGAGAATGCTAGAGCCGACGCCTTATCCCATCTTGCCACCTCAGCTGATGGGATGCTGGGAAGAGCTTATATAGAGCACTTGGAGGCCCCGAGTATTGACGCAACAAGAGAAACTCTACCGGTCAAGCAGGAGCCTTCCTGGATGGACGCGTATGTTTGGTACTTTACCGATGGTACACTCCCAGAAGACCCAGCCAAGGCCAAGAAACTCAAACGGCGGGCCCCGAAGTTTTTCATAATGGAGGGGAAACTCTATCGGAGGTCGTTCTCATTCCCAGTTCTCAGATGTGTTGGCCCCACCGAAGCGGATTATATCCTGCGAGAGATACATGAAGGTATATGTGGAAGCCATCTGGGGGGCAGAGCTCTCGCATACAAAGCCCTATGGCAGGGGTATTACTAGCTGACAATGAAGGAGGATGCATCCGAACTTGTTAAAAGGTGTGACAGCTGCCAGCGCCATGCTAACATTCAACATCAACCGGCGTCCCAGCTGACCCCCTTGGTCGCACCCTGGCCCTTCGCCCAGTGGGGCATGGACATCCTGAGACCATTCCCTTCAGCCTTCGGACAATGCAAGTTCCTAGTGGTGGTAGTTGACCATTTCACCAAGTGGATCGAGGCGGAGGCTCTCGCTAAGATCACCGAGGGCAAAATAAGGTCTTTCTTATGGAAGTCTGTGGTGTGCCGGTTCGGGCTACCGCACATCCTCGTTACTGACAATAGCCGACAGTTTAACAACACGGCCTTCTGGGAATTCTGCGTTGGCATGGGCATCCATCAACGATTCACCTCTGTGGGGAACCCCCAGACCAACGGCGCAGCCGAGGTGACCAACCGCATCATCCTCCAAGGGCTCAGGGCTCGGCTAGATGGCTGCAAAGGGCATTAGATAGAGGAACTCCCCAGTGTATTGTGGGCATACCACATGATGCCACGAGCCCCCACCGGGGAAACTCCTTTCAGCCTGGTCTTTGGGACCGAGGCAGTCATTCCGGTGGAGATAGGAGTCCCCAGTCCCCGGACAGAGTTATACCACGAAGAGAGCAACCCAAACCAGCTGCGAGCCGATCTAGATTTAGTGGAAGAATTGCGAGACCAAACGCAACTTCGCATGGCGGCTTTCCGTTAGCGAGCGGCCAAGTACTATAATGCTCGGGTATGATCCAAGAGGTTCCGCTCTGGAGATCTCATTCTGTGAAGAGCTGAAGTATCAAAGCCAACGGAGGGGGGCAAGCTGGCACCGAAATGGAAAGGACCATACCGTGTCAAGGAGGTACTTCATCATGGGGCATACAAGGTTGAAGAGCTAGACGAAAAACCGCTTCCTCGCACCTGGAATGCCGACAATTTACGCAGGTATTATCAGTGATATGCTAACTCCATTAATTTGAATCTACTTGACAGATTGCTGTTTGAAATGTTTGCATTATTTTTGAGTGATCATGCTTTGCGCCAAAGACTAGCCCCGCATCGGCATCAAAGACCGGCCCTGCGTCGGCATAAAGACCGGCCCCGCGTCGGCAATAAAGACCGGCCCCGCGTCGGCACCAAAGACCGGCCCCTCATCGGCAATAAAGACCGGCCCCGCGTCGGCAATAAAGACCGGCCCCGCGTCGGCACCAAAGACCGGCCCTGCGTCAGCATCAAAGATCAGCCCCGCATCGACATCAAAGATCGACCCTGCGTCGGCAATAAAGACCGGACTCGCATCGGCACCAAAGACCGGCCCCGCATCGGCATCAAGGACCGGCCCCGCATCGGCACCAAAGATCGGCCCCGCGTCGGCACCAAAGACCGGCTCCTCGCGTCGGCAATTAGGACCGGCCCCATGTCGGCAATTAGGACCGGCCCCACGTCGGCACCAAAGATCGGCTCCCCGCATCGGCAATTAGGACCGGCTCCCCGTATCGGCAATCAGGACCGGCTCCCCGCATCGACACCAAAGACCGGCTCCTTGCATCGGCAATTAGGACCGGCCCCGCATCGGAACCAAAGACCGGTTCCCCGTGTCGGCAATTAGGACCGGCTTCCTGCATCGGCAATCAGGACCGGCTCCCCGCATCGGCAATTGGGGACAATGTTTGGGTGCGCACAGTCCCATTCTGCACGACATATCTAATGAGGCAGTAAGCGCTCCACGGCTTCGCGCCTGCACGAGCAGGCCATTGGTTGGTGATTTGCAACAACTCACACAGCCAAAGCCAATTATGACCAAAGGCACGTGTTGAGAATTAAAATATTCATTGATGGCTAAAAGTTTACAAAATTGCCGATCTGAGTCGGGCTTGAAGCAATACAAAAAAAAAACTAAGGGTCATTTGGGGCCGGTTCATCATCTTCAGGGACTTCATCTGGCTCCAACCCTTCAATATCCTCGAGGTCGTAGAGTTCTTGGATTTTTTCCTTGCAGTATCGGAAGCCGGCCTCGTAAGCAAATGTCGTCGATTCGGCTAGCTCCTTACTAAAGGCTTTAGACTTCCTGAAATACTCTACGGACTCTGCATCTCTTTTCTCTGCCTCGAGGGTTTTCCGCTCGGCCTCCGTGACCTTTTTATCGGCCTCGACGGCCTCCCTCTTGGCTTCAGTCACCGCTGCCTCCAAGTCAGCAATCTTGGCGTCGGACTGGCGGGCGACCTCTTTGGCTGCATCTATTTCAATGGGGGCAGAATCCAATCGATTCTTCAAAATGCACATTTCTGATTCCACTACCTCCAGCCTCTCCTCGGCCATTCTTTGCTTCTCTTCGGCCGCCTGGGTGTTATCCAGCTTGTTGGCCGCACGATGCTGGGCAACTTCCAGCACATACTCTGCCTTCTCAGCTCTCAGCTAGATGGCTTCGACTTTGCCTTTTAAGGTGGCCCGGGTATCCTCCAAGGCCATCTCTGCCTTTTCTTCCCTAGCCTGGAGTGATAGCATCTCCTCCCGTGACTGGTCGAGAGCAGCATCACTTAGGGTCCAAAGGTCCCTCATGGCGATCAGAGAGTTCAGTGCCTGGACGGAATGTCAATGTTAAAAAAAAAACACAATAAAACAAAACAAACAAAACAAAGAGGAAAAGGATAATGGGGCAAAGCTCACCCAAAGATGTGCCACAGATGCCTCGCGGAAGAAGGTGGCCCTCCCTTGATGCCGGAGAAACTCCTGCACCTCTACCACAGATGCTTCGTCCAATGCCTGCTTGGCCCAGCGGCAGTGGTTCGCCAAAAGTGATTGGAAGGAAGGGTCGACGCCCCTCCTTTCCACTGGCGCAGGTGCTGCGGGGGAGGATTCCGCCTCCGACTCTACTCCTCCGGCCCCTTGGCTGGTGGAGGCGCTTCGGTTGTTACCCCTATGGGGGGCATGATAACTGCTGGAGTTGGCCTTATTGTTGCAGGGACCTGCTCCATCTCCACGGCTTCGGACGGGGGTGACGGCGCTTTTGCAACCTGCTCTGGAGAAGGATCGAGCAGAATGACAGGAGGGGGAGCTGGAACTAAAGGTGATCTTCTTTCTCCTACTTGGCTCCGCCTGACTTCCTCGCTAGCCTCGGCCCTTATCGTGTCTTTCCTAGTGGGCTCGTCGGCTTGGGCTCTTGCCGCCTCGCACACGCGGGGGATCCACAACTTTGGCCCTTTTAGCATCGGCCTCCCTAGCGTCGGCCCTTCCAGTGTCGGCCTTCTTCAAAACCTTAGCGCGCAGGGGCTTCACAACTCTAGCCCCTCCAGCGTCGGCCCTCCCCGCGTCAGCCCTCCTTGGAATTTTGGCGATGGCCCTCCTTTCAGCAAGGGACTCATCCCCCGTTGCCTTCCTCTTCTTAGTGATCGCCTGCCTGAGCTCACGAAGCGATGGCATCATCCCTATAAAGGCAGGAGATGAGTAAAAAAAAAGAGAAAAGAGAGAAGAAAGAAGGAAAAAGGTGAGTAATCAAGTGCTCACCACCAGAAGGGATTAGGCCGGCGAGACGAAGGTTTTCATCGATCAGAAGCTTATTGCATCGAGGGACATCGGCAGTCAGAAGCTGCCCGAATGCCATTCGATCCCTATTGGTGTCAATGTTGGGTGTCCCCCAGCTTCCACTCACCCCTTCGATATAAGCAAAAAGAACTTATCCTTTCACCCTTTGACGAGGTGGGAAGGTATAACTTAAGGATCCTAGTGGGCCTAGGAGTGAAGGACCACCAACCTGACTGCTTGCGAAGGGTATAAAAACAATGGAATAAGGAGATGTTGGCCTCTATGCCTTGCAGGTGATAGAGAACCAGAAAGCCAACGATGGTTCGGATTGAGTTAGGGACTAACTGGGAAGGTGTTAAAGAATATCGGTCCAGAAGGTTGACGATGAAAGGGTGGATAGGTAATCGAAGTCCTGCCTTAAAGAAGGCTCCGTACAAGGCAACTCTTCCAGGACGGGAAGGTTACCCTGTCATCAGGAGCGGGGTAAGACAGACGTAGGTTTGGTGGAAAACTATACTTGGCTCTTAGGTTTACTATGTCTTGAGCAGACATAGTGGAAGCAGTCCCTTCAAGGGACTCCTTGATAGCGCTGAAAGGACCAGCAGCTGTCGGATGGCTCCGGACAGAGGTCCGCCCGCCGGTCAGATGACTCCCGGCTGCGGGGCATTTGACCGGCTGCTGCTCCGGCAAGGAGTGGTCGGAGGATGGGGTAGACCATTGGCTTGGTAAGGAAGCGGAAGGTTGAGAAGGAGTGGGGGAACGCTCCCCGGAATTGGAAATAGAACAAGAGGGCGAGGAAGCCATGGAGACTAACCTGGAAAACTTGAGCTAAGACCGAAGGAGCACGAGAAGAGAACGGACATGGGGGGCGGACGGACGCTTGCAGACTCAGGGGAGGAATCTGTAGTGCAAGGAAAGGGAGAATGGGAAGATAAGGATGATTTTTCTTTTTATAGCCCCATTTCAAATAATCTTGCGGCCGTTCGGTCTGGCCATGTGTCCACCATCAAATGGAAGCCGCTTCGGCGGCCTGAAAAACACGAAAAGCTCCACCAATAGAAAGATGGCGGTGGCCTTACCGTAATGATGACGCTTGCCTTTTTACGACTCATTACTCAAAAAAAATCTTCTCCAATCCCAACATCCCAAACAGACGAAATGATGGCGAAAGTCGGCCCCTAGTGGATATTAACACCCCTTTCACTGGTGATTGTGCGCTCACTCATCTCAGGGGCGGGGGGCATCAGATACGGCTGATCTCCTCTGGGTGGTATTATAATCTTTTGCACGATTTTTGGAAATAATGATGTGATAGCAAAATCCAGAGATGGAATCTTGGCCCCGGCCTCCAGCGACGGCCTTTGGCTCTCCAGCGACGGCCTTTGGCCTCCGGCCTCCAGCTCCGGCCTTTGGCTCCGGCCTCCGACGATTGCTCTGGCCTTTGGCTCTGGCCCTAACTTGGTGCCTTTCTTGCATACACAATGACCCGCCTCAGGTAACAGATCCTAAGATTCAAGATCTATTGCCGTATACCTCACTCACTGAAATCACGGGCAAGTGCTAGCACGCCCGGCAGTTACCGCTAAAAGTGGCCCTCATCCAGCAACGGCTTAACCACTTGTCGTTCGAAGGAGCTTATCCCAACGAGGAAGATTTGACGTTTCGAAGGAGGACGAAAAAGAAGGAAACCTCATAGACAGGTATAAAAGTCCTCGAACTCAACAGAAAAGGGGATCTCTCAATCTCTCTCACTACTACAGAACTGAGCGACAAGTTTACTAACTTAAGCATCGGAGGGTCCTCGCCAGAAATACCGGCCAGGACTTCTTGCAGGTTTTCGAAGAAGGAAGACGACCTCTCCACCTCATTTGGAAGCCCACGACAAATCTCAGCATGCCCTCCGCTCATCCTTGTTGATTTGTCCGCATCATAGACTTTGTTTGGTTGCTAAGAAATTGTTAGAGAACATAGTTGGTGGTCCATTGCCTAGCAATAAAAAAAATCAGGGAGAGAAAAAGAAGGGGCCAAAGTTTTTTTTTTTTTTTTACGAGACCTTAAAGTAGCATAAGGAAAAATAGTCTTTCTTTTCTGGGTTTTCTAGGCTTAACTGAAGGAGAGAATTTTCTTTTCTTTTCTTTTCTTACTGTGAAATACTTTTATTTGCATTTATTTTTCTTGGCAATGAAATAGTGCCTAATTGATAATAAACATGAAAGTAAAGTAACACAGGGAAAATAAATCAAGATAACTACATCCTGATCACTTTCTTTACTTCTTTCTTTGCCATTTTTTTAAGTTCAACCAAATAGGATAAACTCTCGGTTTTGAAGTCTTTTCTTTTCTTCCATTGGCATGCTTTTCCTCTCTTACCTTTTCTTGGCCATCAGCCAAAGTCTATCTTACCCCTTTTTGGGAATTACTTTTTATTAGATGAGCTTTCTTTCTCTAATTTCACATTTGGTACTGTTATTACTACTATGACTTTCTTTCGTTCTTGTACTTGGTATGTTTTGCAATCTTCATCCTTTAAATAAGGCAGGATGGTATGAGTTGATCAGTGAGTTACAAATTGGTTGTTTTGAAGGGATGTCCAAGCTCATCTAAAATGTTGTTAACTGTTGCATGACTTGACAAGGTATGCCACTTTGTTGTTGTGGGTTGAATACTGCTAGATGATTGATCATTATATTAGAAAAGAGTAAGCAATGTTATTAATCATGTGATGCTTATGATACAAGCATTCATCTTTTGTGAGTAACAATGGGGAAATAGATACCACTAGATGATATGATCTGGTTCTCCATTTGTTGCTATCAATGAAAAGCTATTCTGCTGCACGGATAGAAACCAAACCTCTTCCTGTTACCAATTCCTTTTTTTTTGAAAAAAAAAAGCAGCATGGCTTGAAAGAACAATAGATGAAAAGAATTGCTGTAACATGGTAAAGGATGTCAAGAAATGATGATATTCTTTTGCTTTCATCAGATTGTAGAAAGTCCTTTTGATGCACACGGTGATATTTCTCCTTTAGGAAGATCTATTCAACAACAGAGAAGCAAGATAAAAGGAAGAAGCAACAATAAAGAATTCTCATAGAGTAATGGAGAATAGAATTAAAATTCCATTCAGTTCAAGATGCCATTTGCAATTATGCACTTCTATTTATAGTTGTAGGACTCGTTGAACCTATCCACAAATATTTTCCATAAAGTGCTTGGATTTGATTTGGTATAAATATTAGAAAGTGATTGCAGGAATAAAGCAGATTCCCTATGATATGCCTCTTGATTGGATAGGATCTCTGAGTGATCGTGGTGTTAGATTTGCCTAAATTTTATTGATACAGTCATTTTTTTTAATTAGATCTCCAGGATTTTTTTAAAAAAATTCTGGTAGCCTTCTAGGACTGAATTTGGCTTGAATCCAATGTCCAAACCCCTTTGCTCTTGCAATCATGCTTTGATATACGTTAGTTCAAGTATGTATCAGCCAAGTCATGACATGTGCATCACCTTTACCTCATCTACCTGTTGGAGTCAGGAAGACCTCCATACCCAGTTCCATATACTACAAATTTCTTTGGAAAACATATACCACAGTTTCATCCCTTCCTTTTCTCGAAGTGTTGGTTTATCAAACAAATTGTGAAGCACTTAAGAAACTTAACCCTCCCAAGCCAAACATCTTTTTGAATTTTAATCATTGTGCAATCAATTGCCAAGCTTTTCATTGATGAGAGTACTTAAGATGAAAAATTATGGAGTTCAGACCATCACATGGTTGATTTGCAAGGATTTCTGTGAGGTGTTTATGCGCCAAATAAGAAAGAGATCATCAGTACCTTGAAGCTGCTGACCGAAGCATACTGTTGTCACAACCAACTCATTACCCATCAATATCTCGTGATATTTTAAATTTTATTTTGGGTCAATAAAGCCATGCCAATGTTTTTTCCTTTTTTCATTTGTACCTACATGTGGAAATTTCTTGTTTTTTCTAATAAAATCATTATAATTTATCAATTTATTTCTCTTCCTCCCCCCAGCTGTCCCTCTTTGTCATCATTTTCTTTACTACATAAGAATTTGTGTCCTGTGATCTAAAATTTTACTTTATCCATAATGTATGATTATATCAAATTTCTTGTTATTTCTAATAAAATCATTATAATTTATCAACTTATTACTATTCCTCCCCCAGCTTTCCCTCTTGCTCTCTTTCTTATTCACTGTGCCATTGTGATAAATTTCCTTGTCATCAGTTTCTTTACTACATAACAATTTCCTGTGATCTAAAATTCTTCTTTAGGTACATATGACTTGGATTATTTCTTTCATTGTATAACCATGGTAGCTCCAGTTGATTAATATTTTTTGATGTTTATTCTGCTATTATTTGGACATGGATCCTATTTCTTTATGCTTTTCCTCCTTTTATAAAGAATGATTTCTTTATATGTCTATCACCTGCAGATTTTTGTATTTTGGATTGCTTTGTTTTAGTGAGATCATTTTAGTTGCTCTATTTTTGTGATGAAATCATTTTATGTTTCTTGCTGATGCATCTTGCTTTTGTTATAGGTGGCACTGATGGTTTATTTGCATAGAAAACTTTGGAAATTACAAAAGATATCCTTTCCACATATAAAAACCAAGGTTTGTTATAGCTTGTCTTCATTGCTCTTATTCATTCTTGTATTAATGTAAATTATCTTCCTAATTTCTATGTGGATGCTTTTTCCTTCTAAAGGTGGTTACGATTTGCTTGGCCGAACGAAAGATCAAATCAGAACAATTGAGCAAGTCAATGCTGCAATGACTGCATGCCAGGCACTGAAGTTGGATGGTCTAGTCATCATTGGAGGTTTGTCTCATAATATACTCACTAATATGTGTTATCAGTCTTACGGGTGACTTGATATGTTTTTCCTTATCATTCTTAAGGAGTTACATCCAACACGGATGCTGCACAGCTTGCAGAGACTTTTGCTGAGTCAAAATGCCCAACAAAGGTACTGGACATGCGGTTTTGTTATTTGATTCTGGGGAATGGGTGAGCTTTAACTGCTCTTCTGCATGGGTTTAAATTTTGTAGCCTATAATATTTTGGCATTAGGTAATAGCTCTACAGAGTATCAGGCATTTTCTTGGCAGGAGTGTTAGTTTTTGGTGCATCACTTACCCTTTGGTTTAAACTGGATAAATTCAATAACTAAGTTAAAAAAATGTGACAGGTTGTAGGTGTTCTATAACTTTGAACGGGGATCTTAAGAATCAGTTTGTGGAGACAAATGTCGGATTTGATACAATATGCAAGGTATGTTTTGTAACATGAAATGTTGTAATTGTATATATGTGTAAGGTAAATATGAACACATTTTGTTGTCAATGAAACCTTGGTTTCTTATTTCATCTGCCTAATTCACTCCTTACTTTTGGATATGATAGCCACCCTGTTAGATGTAATAATCTTGTCAAACTTCATTATGCCTCTCAGATTAAAGTAATGTAACATTTCAATTTTGTATCACAAGGAACTATTGGTATTCATATTTGTTAGTAAATTTGAGGAGGAATCCTGGCAGTCATGTTAGCTTTTAGAAATATTAAATTCTGGATTTTAAAGTAACCATTGTTTTTAAGCTATGCAATGCCATAGTGACGCCTGTTTATGTGCATTCCATTTGCAGGTTAATTCACAGCTCATCAGCAATGTTTGCACTGATGCCCTTTCGGCTGAAAAGGTAATGCATGGTTCAATATATGTGGATGAAGTAGATTCATAGGGCTTTACCTCTCAAACTAGATTCCACAACTTGTTTAGACCAAACAGTTTTGACATTCTTCAAGAGCCGTATGGTGTTGGCCAAGGAGTAAGTTTTTATAATGGTCAACTTGGGCTTCAACACAAATGTTGAAGCAACCTATTTTTAGTCAACCATATTCCAATATTTGGTCTTGTTTGTAGCAGTAGATTTTGTACCATATATCTTTCTTGCTTGCTAGATGGGCAGGTTCTTGTTCATTTTTCTTGCTCAAACTCCAGCCACAATCTTCTGGTGAACTAATGTTTTGTATTTCCTTTTACAATATTATTTTTTTATTCGGCTGATGGGCCATAAGGCATCTCATGTAGCCTTGGAATGTGCTCTCCAGTCACATCCAAATATGGTTAGACTTCCCATTAGATTTCACATTGATTTTCCTTTTTCCCCTGATATTTTATTTTTTTGATGATATCTGATTTGTCAACTGATTTATGTTAACTTTAATTCTTTCTTAGGTTATCCTAGGAGAGGAGGTCACTGCATCAAAACTCACAATTTTTGACATTACAAAATAGATTTGTGATGCAGTACAAACCAGAGAAAGGTTAGAAGTTGTTAGTTTGGACTTTTTTTTTGATAACATAGTTTGGACTCTTTTAATGTTTATTTTGTTAACTTCTGATGTACTTTTTTTGTTTCTTGTGCAGACAAGTATCATGGTGTACTTCTTATACCTGAGGGGCTTGTAGAAAGCATACCAGAAATGCCCTGCTCCAGGTACTTGATCTATAAAAAAGGTGACTTAATGATTTTTTTTCATATTTGGATTAGAATTGGAAGCGAGCATTTATATTCTCATTGTTTTTCCACCTTTACTATTGTTTTGCACGTTCCCTAATCTGTTATATCTGGTCTAGGAAATCCATGGTCTCCATCTTCAGGGTGTGTCTGCCCAGAATATTTCTTCACAACTTTCTCCCTGGGCATCTGCACTGTTTAAATTTTTGCCGCCATTTTTAAAGAAACAGGTTATTTTTACTATCTCTTATAGTGATTTGATAAACTCATTTTCATTAGGTGCTGCTTCATTTGTTTGAGATATTTGTGATATGAGTAACATTTTCTACATATATGACAGCTGCTTCTCCATCCAGAATCTGATGACTCTGCAGAGTTATCCCAGGTAAAATATGGTACAACTATTGGAAAATGGAATTCTTTAGAAAAGCATCATGGCGATAATTAAGCAGCAATGTGATCATTATTTTCTGAATTTTTCTTTATTCTTTTGCGTATAGATCGAGACAGAGAAACTTCTAGCTCACTTGGTGGAGACAGAAATGAACAAACGGTTGGTAAGTTTAAATCACATTTTATATGATATTGACACCAAAGATCACATCTTCAACTTAGATTAACAATAAGATAATCTTCATTTATTATGTTTTCATGCATTGGTTGTGCATCTTAAATTCATACTATTAATTAAACATCATAACTTCACAATGTTTCTTTTCTCAAGTTTTTTTATTTGATGCTTGTATTTGCTGCTTATTGCAATATTGCTTAATGAACTGATAACTGATTGCTCTCTCTCTCTCTCTCTCTCTATATATATATATATGTATCTTGCATTCTATATAAGTCATTTTTCATTCATCCCTAGTGCATTAAATGTTTTATGTTTACTATCTTCATAGAAAGAAGGCACATATAAAGGAAAGAAATTTAATGCCATTGCCACTTTTTTGGCTACCAAGCTCGGGGATCATTACCTTTTAAATTTGATTGTGACTATGCCTATGTGAGTTTCTACAAGGAACAGCTTTCTTTTTTTTCTTTGCTAGTTTTGCTATGATCAATAAGTTTATTCTTGAAACTGCATCCGCTTAGGTTCTTGGGCATGTCTACTATCACATACTAGCAGCTGGTTTGAATGGTTACATGGCTACCATTATAAATTTGAAAAATCCTGTTAATAAATGGCGATGTGGTGCTGCTCCAATTACGGTGAATCTCATCTTCTATAGTTTTTATAATTAATGTGTTTATTCCTTAATATTCTGTTTGAACACTTGGATCCAACAGTATGATCAAAATAAGCGATGTGTGACAATTTGTTTTGATTATTGATAGGCAATGATGACTGTGAAAAGATGGTCGCATGGTCCTGCAGCCTCCCTGATTGGAAAGCCTGCTGTTCATCTTGCCATTGTAGACTTGAAAGGAAAAGCATACGAGTATGTCATTTGTACATCATTTTACTCATATGGCGGTTGCTCTCTCCTAGTATATGTTTTGAATCAGTTACCTATTGAAGCAGTTCTCCTAGCATGGCTCGACATGCTTGCTTTTTTGGTGGAACCACAGCTTTGCCGCTCCCTTCATGAGCAAATGACCATTTTTCAAGCCTTAGATTGCTTTCCTTTTAAATCTAGTATTATTTAAGCTGTCCTGCATTTTTTTCTGTTTTGCAGCAACTGCTAGTCTACCTGCCACATATTTGTTAGCAATCATGAAGGATCCTTGGAAAAATTATTGGGTAGTCTATTGTTTGAGTTTGGCTCAGTTTATGTGTTGGATGATTTTTCTAAATTTTCTTAGATGAGATTCATAAAATTGAAGTGACCTAATGTCTAACTTATCATTTTGCAACTATGGTTGCATGTGTTTTAACCTATGATTCTAATGCTTAAATTGGGTTCCAGGTTGTTGAGACGCAATGCTTCCAAATTTTTGATGGATGACATATACAGAAACCCTGGTCCTCTTCAGTTTAATGGAGTTGGTGCTGATTCTAAGTCCATTTCATTGTGTGTTGAAGATCAAGATTACATGGGCCGGATTAAATTGCTTTAGGAGTATCTGGAGAAGGTTCTTATATTTCCTCGTTCTATGATATGACAATGATCTTCTTGTTCTCCCATTTTAAACTATACCTTTTGGATACAATATACTTTGGTTTTTATGTTGATTATTATAAATTAATTTATAATAATCAAGAGGAAACTATTCAAGGAGATTAGATCTACATCCAGTTTCTGCATCAGGTACGCAAACTGATAGGTATAAAATTTAATTTTAAATTTTGAATGCTTTCAATTACAGATATACATGATCGCATTTTATAAATTTAATTAGATTAAATTTAAATAAAATACATGCATACAAATAAACCTAAGATCCTGGGCATCGTAAAATCAAATTTTTTCCTACAAATGGTATCGGAGCCTCCCAGGTTTAGGAATGCATATATAAGCATAGTAGATCTGATATTATTATGCATAAATAATCTAATGTAGATATAAAGTAGATCTTATTATGATTAGTTTAGATCTATAGTAGATTTAAAAGTTTTGCATGATGAGAGCATGTTAAAGTTATTTAATGATGATTAAATATATGTTTTAGAAGTAGATCTAATGTAGATCTTGCATGCTGTGTTATATTATATCTTGGATTGTGTATATTCACCAGACCGTCCGTCATAGGGAGGTTTCATAGCCTCTGTTTCTTAGTCAAGAAAGGTTTCCTATGACGAGTAGGGTGCCACTGTGAAAGAACCCATGAACGGATGTACAGAACAAAAGAAAGAAAGATTAAAATATATTTTAATTGAATTAATTTATTTCTGTGATAATTTTGATTAGATCCAAAATTAATTAAAGATGATATGTTAATAAGATTAACATTAAGACATCTTAATTAATGAAATCTTAATTATAAATGATAGTGAAATTATTTTACGTAAAAGTCAGATCACAGAAAAAGGAAAGAAAGTAAAAAATTTTATGGAAAAATTTTTGAAAATGTTTCAAAATCAAAACTCAAAATTGAAATTGGTTCAAATTTGAAAAGGGGTTAACTTAAGATCTAGAATTATGAATTAAAGACCTTAAGACATGATCATAAATTATGGGCTAATTGGGTTAGCATGAATCAGGTTCTCTAATTGGGTTAGACCTAAGGTTAGATGAATTAGACTAAATTAGAAAATTGAATCTAATCAAATGTTGAGTTAGGTCTTTTCTTAAGATCCATCTAATTAGATTAGATTGATTAGTCCATACATTTAAATGGACTTGAGTTGGGGCTCAGTGGACACCCAAGTCTTTAGGCAAATTTAATTGGGTCTGGTCAACCACTTAGTGTCTAGAAAGGTTCTGATCAAGGTCGCAGCTACCTCTCACCTGGCTAGTTGATTATCAGCTGGTATCTAGGCAAGATGGTTAATGGTGCAACTCGGCCTTTTGATCAAGCCGGCCTGGTTAAGTTGTCCCAGCACTTGATTAGACTAGCCTATTGACTTGAGCTAACCCATGCTTCCTAAGGAAAATCAGTTTGACTGATTTAGGTACCCATGGACCAAATTAATGAACCAAACTAAATGGTTTAGTGGGAGAATACTTAAATTGGTCCATGTCATTCATGTGTCACAAATTAATCAAACCCTCTAAAATTATTAGGTCCCTAAAGTGACTAAATTATGGGGATAATTAGGTCATAGCCTCCCATTAAGAGAGTGATAATGAGTCCAATGGCTAAGATGATTATTGGAGGCCCAAAGGCCTGGTACTCATCTGGTTTTTGGAATTATCATTCATATTATGATGGTTCAATGCAACTCTCTCAACGATGGTTAGATGGGCCGGCCAAAGTCGGGCTTGACCAATTCCTTGGTTAGAAGCTTGAACATGTCATATTAATGGTTGAACCTAACCAGGATACCTAATAGGATGCCCAAAGGCCGATTGGCGTTCAACCTGGGGCAAAATAAATTACTAGAAATTATTTGGGGAAACAATTAGTTATGAACCTACCTTTAGATACATGTGGGTGGGCTGGCCAAAGTCGGGCTCATATGTAGTCTACTGGGTTCTAGTATCCACTAAGAAATTAGGAGTAATTTCTCGGGTTGGAGGTAGGGGCTACCAACTGAATAAAATAGTGGAGGGCCTTAGACTATAAGTCCAAGTCTATAGGTTTAAATAAATCATGTACACTAATAAGTTTTTGGTTATCCTTTCAGATCATGTCAACCAATTTGTCGCTCCATTCATTGTTGGACAATGACAAACTAACGGGTCCCAACTTCGATAGCTGGTATCGAAGACTCAGGATAGTCTTGGAACATGAGAGGATTCTTTATGTGATAATGGATCCTGAACATGAGGAGCCAGCTTTGAATGCTCGCACTGTGGTCAGAGACACTTATCAGAAGTGGGTCAATGATCGCACCACAGTATGGTGCATTATGCTGGCCTCCATGAATGATGAGTTCAATCGGAAGTTTGAGGAAGCCCAACCTAAAAAGATCCTTCAAAAGTTGAAGGAGTCCTTTGGCACACCAGACGACGTTGAAAGGTACAGAGTGTCTAGTGCCATTTTCAATGCTCGAATGCATGAAGGGGCATCGGTCACTGATCATGTATTGGGCAAGCTCGATTTTCCCTTGCATGAGTAGCTTGGGAAGGATGCTATATTGAACTCCCTGCCTGGTTCCTACTTGGATTTTCTCAGTCATTTTAGAATGACAAAACCTGTAGTAAACTACCATGGTTTACTGGGTTTATTGCAGACTTATGAGAAGGATCACCAGCTCCAAAAGGGCTCGGTAAATTTAGTGGGAGTTTCTGGAGCAGGTCATCGTTCCTTTAAGAAAGGGATAAAGAAAAGGAATAAGAATAAAAAAGTACAAAATGATGGGCATAATCAGGCTAAGAAGAAAGCTAACACTACAAGAAAATAATGAAATAGCGATGCAATTTTAGCGACGCAAAGATGCGTCGCTAAAATTGCGACAACATTGCGACGCCTCCGCGTCAAAAAAAATATTGCGACGCAAATAGCGACGCATTAGCGACTCAATAAACCATAAAATATTTTTTTAGCGAGGCAAAAATGCATCGTAATATTTATAAAATGTGTTTTTTTAAAATATTATTAAAGGAATAAAATATTGCGACGCAGCTAAGTGCGTCGCAATGTTTTTTAAAAAATTAATTATGTTAAATAGCAACGCATTAGCAATGCAATAAAAATAAAATAAGAAAAAATATATTTAATATAGCGATGCAAAAATTACATAGCAAATATTAATAAAAAAATTAATTTTTATAAAATATAATTATGAAATAAAAATATTGTGATGCGACTCAGTGCGTCGCAATATATTTGAAAAACATAATAATTTTAAATAGTCGCATTAGCGACGTAATAGACCAAAAAATTTAAAAATTAATTTTAATTTAGCGACGCAATAATTACGTCGCAATTATTTTAAATGGAATTAATTTTTATAAATATTAATATGAAAAAAAAATATTGTGATGCAAAACAGTGCGTCGCAATGTTTTTAAAAAACTTAATTATTTTAAATAGCAACGCATTAGCGATGCAATAAACCAGAGAAATATAAAAATTATTTTTAAATTTAGCGATGCAATAATTGCATCACAATTAATTTAAATAAAATTTATTTTAAGAAAATAGTATTATGAAATAAAGATATTGTGACACAATCCCGTGCATCGCAATGTTTTGTTAAAAATAAATATGTTAATTAGCGACGTAATAGCGATGCAATAAAACAGTAAAGTAATAAAAAAAATTTTATTTAATGACGCAAATTAATGCGTCGCAATATTTTAAAAGAAATTCATAATGCCAAATTAGCGAGGCATTAGCGACGCAATAAATTAGAAAATATAATTAAAAATTAATAATGTCCAAGATCGGTCGTCGTCGATCGTGATTGATCATGGCTTCGATCGATCGCAACCGTCGGGTCGTCGCCGATCGGATCGATCGCGATGGTCGAGATCGGTCGTCACCGATCGGGATCGATCATGGCTTGGATCGATGGCAATCATCGGATCATCGCCGATCGAGATCGATCATGGCTTCGATCGATCGCAACCGTCGGATCGTCATCGATCCGATCGATCGTGACAGTCCGAGATCGGTAGTCGCCGACCGGAATCGATCATGGCTTCGATCAATCGCAACCCTCGATCGTCACTGATCCGATCGATCGCGATGGTCCGAGATCGGTCGTCATGATCAGGATCGATCATGGCTTGGATCGATCGCAACCGTCGGATCATCGCCGATCCGATCGATCGCCACGGTCCGAGATAGGTCGTCGCCGATCGGGATTGATCATGGCTTGGATCGATCGCAACCGTCGGATCGTTGCTGACCGGGATCGATCATGGCTTGGATCGATCACAACCATCGGATCATCGCCGACCAGGATCGATCATGGCTTGGATCGATCGCAACCGTTGGATCGTCGCCGATCTGATCGATCGCCACGGTCCGAGAGAGGTCGTCGCCGACCGGGATCAATCATGGCTTGGATCGATTGCAACCGTCGGATCATCGTCGATCGGGATCGATCATGGCTTCAATCGATCGCAACCGTCGGATCGTCGCCGATCCGATCGATCGCCACGGTCCGAGATAGGTCATCGCCGACCGGGATCGATCATGGCTTGAATCGATCGCAACCATTGGATCGTCGCCGACCGGGATCGACCATGGCTTGGATCGATCGCAACCATTGGATCATCGCCAACCGGGATCGATCATGGCTTGGATCGATCGCAACCGTCGGATCGTTGCCGATCGGGATCGATCATGGCTTGGATCGATTGTAACCGTTGGATCGTCGCCGATCCGATCGATCGCCACGGTCTGAGATAGGTCATCACCGACCGGGATCGATCATGGCTTGGATCGATCGTAACCATCGGATCATCGCCGACCAGGATCGATCATGGCTTGGATCGATCGCAACAGTCGGATAATCGCTGATCGGGATCGGTCATGGCTTCGATTGATTGCAACCGTCTTATCATCACCGACCGGGATCGATCATGGCTTCGATCGATCGTAACCGTCGGATCGTCGCTGATCCGATCGATCGCCACGGTCCGAGATAGGTCATCGCCGACCGGGATCGATCATGGCTTGGATCGATCGCAACGTCGGATCGTCGCCGACCAGGATCGATCATGGCTTGGATCGATCGCAACCGTCGGATCATCGCCGACCGGGATCGATCATGGCTTTGATCGATCGCAACCATCGGATCATCGCCGATCCGATCGATCGCGATGGTCCGAGATAGGTCGACGCCGACCAGGATCGATATGGCTTGGATCGATCACAACCGTCAGATACTCGCCGATCGGGATCGATCATGGCTTGGATCGATCGCAACCGTCGGATCGTCGCCGATCCGATCGATGCGATGGTCGAGATAGGTCTATGCCGACCGGGATCGAGCATGGCTTGGATCGTCGCAACCATCGGATCATCGCCGATCGGGTTCGAGCATGGCTTGGATCGATCGCAACCGTCGGATCGTCGCCGATCAGGATCGATCATGGCTTGGATCGATCGCAACCGTCAGATCATCGCTGATCGGGATCGATCATGGCTTTGATCGATCGCAACTGTCGGATCGTCGCCGATCCGATCGATCGCGATGGTCCAAGATAGGTCGACGCCGACCGGGATCGATCATGGCTTGGATTGATCGCAACCGTCGGATCATCGTCGATCAGGATCGATCATGGCTTGGATCGATCGCAACCGTCGGATACTCGCCGACCGGGATCGATCATGGCTTGGATCGATCGCAACCGTGGATCATCGCTGATCCGATCGATCGCCACGGTCTGAGATAGGTCATCGCCGACCGAGATCGATCATGGCTTGGATCGATCGCAATCGTCGGATCATCGCCGACCGGGATCGATCATGGCTTGGATCGATTGCAACCGTCGGATCGTCGCCGATCCGATCGATCGCGATGGTCCGAGATAGGTCGACGCCGACCGAGATCGATCATGGCTTGGATCAATCACAACCGTCGGATCATCGCTGACCGGGATCGATCATGGCTTGGATCGATCGCAACTGTCGGATACTCGCCGACCGGGATCGATCATGGCTTGGATCGATCGCAACCGTCGGATCGTCACCAATCTGATCGATCGCGATGGTCCGAGATAGGTCGACGCCGACCGTGATCGATCAGGGCTTGGATCGATCACAACCATCGGATCATCACCGACCGGGATCGATCATGGCTTGGATCGATCGCAACCGTCGGATCGTCACCGATCCGATCGATCGCAACGGTCCAAGATAGGTCGTCGCCGACCGGGATCGATCGCAACCGTCGGATCGTCGCGACCGGGATCGATCATGGCTTGGATCGATCGCAACCGTCGGATCCTCACCGACCGGGATCGATCATGGCTTGGATCGATCACAACCGTCGGATCGTCGCCGATCCGATCGATCGCCATGGTCCGAGATAGGTCGTCGCCGACCGGGATCGATCATGGCTTGGATCAATCGCAACCGTCAGATCATCGCCGACCGGGATCGATCATGGCTTGGATCGATCGCAACCATCGGATCATCGCCGACCGAGATCGATCATGGCTTCGATCGATCGCAACCGTTGGATCATCGCCGATCCGATCGATCGCCACGGTCCGAGATAGGTCGTCGCCGATCGGGATTGATCATGGCTTGGATCGATCGCAACCGTCGGATCGTTTATAATTATTAAAAAAAAGTAATAAAAAGTTTAAAAAATATTAAACAAATATTGCGACGCCGTAGCGACGCATTTTCGAAGAAAAAAATAAACAAATATTGCGACGCAATGTATGCGTCGCAATTTTTTTTAGTGAATATAATTTTTTTTTCAGTAATAATAAATAAAAGAACTATAATATTGCGATGCATTAGTTGCGTCGCAATGTTTTTTCTATAATATATGTAATGAAAAAATATAAAAAAATTATTGCGATGCAGCTTCATTTGTTTGAAATATTTGTGATATGAGTAACATTTTCTACATATATGTTCTCCATCCAGAATCTGATGACTCTGCACAGTTATCCCAGGTAAAATATGGTACAACTATTGGCGAAAATGGAATTCTTTAGAAAAGCTTCATGGCGATAATTAAGCAGTATTGTGATCATTATTTTCTGAATTTTCTTTATTCTTTTGCGTATAGATTGAGACAGAGAAACTTCTAGCTCACTTGGTGGAGATAGAAATGAACAAACGGCTGGTGAGCTTAAATCACATTTTATATGATATTGACACCAAAGATCACATCTTCAACTTAGATTAACAATAAGATAATCTTCATTTATATGTTTTCATGCATTGGTTGTGCATCTTAAATTCATACTATTAATTAAACATCATAACTTCACAATGTTGCTTTTCTCAAGTTTTTTATTTGATGCTTGTATTTGCTTCTTATTGCAATATTTCTTAATGAACTAATAACTGGTTTGCTCTCTATATATATATATCTTGCATTCTATATAAGTCATTTTTCATTCATCCCTAGTGCATTAAATGTTTTATGTTTACTATCTTCACATAAAGAAGGCACATAAAGGAAAGAAATTTAATGCCATCTGCCACTTTTTGGCTACCAAGCTCAGGGATCATTACCTTCTAAATTTGATTGTGACTATGCCTATGAGAGTTTCTATAAGGAACAGCTTTCTTTTTTCGCTTTGCTAGTTTTGCTATGATCAATAAGTTTATTCTTGAAACTGCATCCGCTTAGGTTCTTGGGCATGTCTGCTATCACATACTAGCAGCTGGTTTGAATGGTTACATGGCTACCATTACAAATTTGAAAAATCCTGTTAATAAATGGCGATGTGGTGCTGCTTCAATTACGGTGAATCTCCATCTTCTATAGTTTTTATAATTAATATGTTTTTTCCTTAATATTCTGTTTGAACACTTGGATCCAACAGTATGATCAAAATAAACAATGTGTGACAATTTGTTTTGATTATTGATAGGCAATGATGACTGTGAAGCGATGGTCGCGTGGTCTTGCAGCCTCCCTGATTGGAAAGCCTGCTGTTCATCCTACCATTGTAGACTTGAAAGGAAAAGCATATGAGTATGTCATTTGTACAACATTTTACTCATATGGCGGTTGCTCTCTCCTAGTATATGTTCTGAATCAGTTACCTGTTGAAGCAGTTCTCCTAGTGTAGAAGGCTGAAATTTTTATTCATTCCCCTTCAGTGTACAATCCTAGGAAATATATAGGAGATTACAAGATAAGAATATGAAACTTAATCATTCTAAATCTGAAATCTATCTAATCAAATCCCTTAATTTTAGGGAATGATTACAAGATAAGAATAGAAAACTTAATCATTCTAAATCTAAAATCTATCTAATCAAATCCCTTAATTTTAGGGAATTTAAATTCAAACAGATTCTCCTAATCTATAGGGATATTTAACTGATTATATTTACAGCTTATTTACACTTCAACACTCCCCCTCAAGCTGAGGAATAGATATCTTCCATTTTAGCTTGGATATAAGGCCCTGAAAAATGGAACTACTCAGCCCTTTTGTTAGAACATCCGCTAGTTGTTGTCCCGATAGAACATAAGACATACACACTAATCCTTCCTCCAATTTCTCTTTGATAAAATGTCTATCAATTTCGATGTGTTTTATCCTATCATGTTGTATAGGATTACGAGCAATACTGATAGCTGAATTGTTGTCACAATAGAGTCTCATAGAACTTTCCCATTTGACTTTCAAATCATCTAAAATAATCTTTAGCCAAAGCAACTCACACAGGCCTTGCGCAATAGCCTTAAATTCTACTTCTGCAGATGATCTTGCTGCCACATTCTGCTTCGTACTTCTTCATGTTACCAGGTTTCCTCTAAGAAAGATACAATATCATGTAGTAGATCTTTTATCTATTAGGGAACCTGCATAATCTGCATCGGTATAAGCTTCTAGAGTAAGAGTATTGCTCCTTTTGAACAAAATTCCTTTCTCTAGATTGCCTTTCAGGTAATGCAGTACCCTGTAAGCAGCTTGAAGATGTGGTTCCCTTGGATCATGCATAAATTGACTAATCATGCTCACTGAGTATGCTATGTCTGGTCGAGTGTGAGTAAGATATATGAGTCTACCTACCAATCTTTGGTACATTCCTTTGTTAACAGCTGGTTCTTCTTTAGCCTCACCTAACTTATGATTTGGATCCATTGAAGTAGAGACATGTTAACAATCTATCTTCCTTGTTTCTACCAATAAATCAATCATATACTTTTGCTGAGATATGAAGATTCCTTGTGTGGAATATGCTACCTCAATACCAAGGAAGTACTTCAGTTTCCTTTGACTTTCAAATCATCTAAAATAATCTTTAGCCAAAGCAACTCACACAGGCCTTGCGCAATAGCCTTAAATTCTGCTTCTGCAGATGATCTTGCTGCCACATTCTGCTTCGTACTTCTTCATGTTACCAGGTTTCCTCCAAGAAAGATACAATATCATGTAGTAGATCTTTTATCTATTAGGGAACATGCATAATCTGCATCGGTATAAGCTTCTAGAGTAAGAGTATTGCTCCTTTTGAACAAAATTTCTTTCTCTAGATTGCCTTTCAGGTAATGCAGTACCCTGTAAGCAGCTTGAAGATGTGGTTCCCTTGGATCATGCATAAATTGACTAATCATGCTCACTGAGTATGCTATGTCTGGTCGAGTGTGAGTAAGATATATGAGTCTACCTACCAATCTTTGGTACATTCCTTTGTTAACAGCTGGTTCTTCTTTAGCCTCACCTAACTTATAATTTGGATCCATTGAAGTAGAGACATGTTAACAATCTATCTTCCTTGTTTCTACCAACAAATCAGTCACATACTTTTGCTGAGATATGAAGATTCCTTGTGTGGAATATGCTACCTCAATACCAAGGAAGTACTTCAGTTTCCCTAGTTCCTTTATCTCAAATTCCTTAACCAGCTGCCGCTTTAATTCCTGCTTCTCCATCTCATCATTCCCAGTTACTATGATGTTGTCCACATATACTAGAAGATTAGTAACCCCCCCTGTAACTGACTACTTAATAAAGAGTGTATGGTCCCCTTGACTTTGTTTATATCCGGATTCCTTCATCACTTTTGCAAATCTTCCAAACCATGCTTTAGGTGATTGTTTTAATCCATAATGTGCTTTTCTCAACCTGCACACCTTGCTACCTGAGTTCCCTTCAAATCCTGGTGGGATGTTCATGTAGATTTCTTCATCTAGGTCACCATGGAGAAATGCATTCTTAACATCATATTGCAGCAATTGCCAATTGAAGTGTACAGGCGAAGATAATAGGATTCTCACATTATTCATTTTTGTGACTGGAGCAAAGGTCTCCTGATAATCTACACCGTAGGTTTGAGTGTACCCTTTAGCTACCAATCTTGCTTTTATATCTCTTAAGGGATCCATCAGCTCTGTATTTCAATGTGAAAATTCACTTACAGCCAACAATATTTTTTCCTTCTGGTTTGTCAACGATCTTCCATGTTCTATTCTTTTCTAATGCACTCATCTCCTCTCTCATGGCAGTCCTCCATTCCCTTTTTGTCAATGCCTCAGTAACAGTGTTAGGAATAGCAATGGTGTTTAGGCTCATAATAAATTTTTGGTGAGTTGGGGACAGACGTTTAAGGAAGACATAGTAAGATAATGGATAGAGTGGTCATTTGGTGCATTCTCTTGTACCTTTTCTAACATCAATGGGTTTGTCTAAGTCTTCAATGGGGTCAGTAGGTGTCTCAATAGGCTGTAAAGATATGTCGGATCTTACGGCTATGTCTAAATCTTCAATGGGGTCAGTAGATGTCTCAATAGGTTGTAAAGACATGTCAGATCTTACCTTGATTTTATTTCTAGAGTTTGGATCAGATTCTTGGACTTGTGTCAATTCAGGAACAACCTTTCTCCTTGAATACACTTGAGAGAATCTTGTAGGGTTGTGACTGGCATTGATTAGGTCAGGAGAGACAGGAGATGACACAGATTAAGTAGACTTGTTTCCAACTATGCTAGTTGGAAGATCAAGGGTTTGAAGTGGTTCAGAAATCTCAGAAGTCCTATCTTCTAACATGGAAATCTCCTCCTAAAAAGAGGACTTGGAGAAAAAAGGTGTATTTTCCACAAATGTGACATCAACAGAAATGTAGGTTTTTTTGGATGAAAGGTTATAACACTTGTATCATTTTTGAGTGGATGAGTAACCAAGAAAGACACATTTGATGGCACGGGGATCTAGTTTATTTCTATGCTGGTTATGAACATGAACAAAGGCAGTGCTGCCAAATACCCTAGGTATAAGGCCATTTGAGGTTCAGAAGTGAGGGTAGAAGCTATTGAGGGTCTCTATAGGACTCTTATTATTTAGCACACGGGAGGAAAGTTTGTTTATCATGTATGTGGCAGTGAGAGCAGCCTCACCCCAATAAGACTTGGGTACATTTCCTTGAAAGAGTAAGGCTCGAATGGTGTTGAGCAAATGTCCATTTTTTCTTTCAGCTACCCCATTTTGCTGGGGCGTGTTGACACATGATGATTCATGGATAATACCTTGGGATTGGAAATAAGGTGATAGAACTTGATTAAAGTAATCTCTAGCATTATCTGTCCTAAAGCTTTTTATGGTAACTCCAAATTGGTTTTGAACCATTGAATGGAACGTTGGAATAACAAAGCTAACATCAGATTTGTGTTTGAGAAGGAATAGCCATATAACTCGAGTGCAATCATCAATGAAGGATACAAACCACCGAGCCCCAAAATATTAGGTATGCTGGAAGGGCCCCATATGTTACTATGGATCAAATGAAAAGGATAAGAACTTTGTTTATTGCTAATAGAAAAGATACACGAGTATGTTTTGATAACTCACAAATATCACAATAAAACTCAGAAATATCTAATCCTTGGAATAGTTGAGGAAACATAACTTGTAAAACCCTAAAAGATGGATGACCTAGACGTAAATGATACAGCCAAATGACATCTTTATTGAAAGAACTAAGAAAGGACAATGATAAATCATTCTTAACCGTTTAAGATGATTCAAGGAGATAAAGGCCGCTACTTTCCTTAGCAAGTCCAATCCTCTTCCCCGATCCCTGATCCTAAAAAATACAATAAGAAGAGGAAAAACAGCATAACATTTAAGGTCATAGGTGATCTTATAAATGAAGATGAGGTTGGCTGATAGTTTTGGTACATGGAGGACATTTTTAAGGATAACGGTGGGTGTGATATATATATCCCCGAACCCTGCAACAGTGGTTAAAGAGCCATTAGCCACTATAATTTTTTTGTTACCTGGGCATGGGGTATAGGTGTGGAAATGCTGAGGTGTAGGGGTCATATGGTCTGTGGCACCGGAGTCTATTATCCAAGAGTTTGTATAGGTGTTTTCGATTTCTGTTACTTGGGCATTCATACAAAAAGAAAAGAAGGTTTACCTGAAAGAGTCAAAGAGCAAGCTCCAGAAGACTTCTCAAGAGATCCTAACAAACTCCTTAGCTTTCCAATTCTTCATTATTGGCTGTAGTTTTGACCTTGATCTCATAAACTTGTGCATCATCGTGGTCTTTGAATATGTGCGACGAACAAAGTCCCAAATCTCCTTTGCAGCTGTCAAAAACATGTATGTGTCGCTAATCATGGGTTCCATGGAATCCCATAGCCACGACATTATTATGGAGTCCTCCTCATCCCATGTTTCAAACTTCGGATCATCCTTTGTTATCCCATTTCCGAGAAGATGACTGAGCCTCCCCTTGTCTTTGAGGTATGTTCGGACAAATTGAGACCACTTGAGATAATTCTTCCCACTGAGCCTACAGGATGCCCGAATATTCTGTAAATCTCCAATTTTCTGAATAGAATTGGATTCTTCAGATAGGTTACGGATGCTAAAGGTTTCAGAGGTTGACATGGTCGATGGAAGAAATCTTGCAGCAATGAAGGCTGCTGGGATAGGTAGAGAAATAGGCTCAAGGGAGCTGCAGCAATGAAGGCTGCGTGCAAAGGGATGAATGCGGAAAACCCTAGAGCTCTGATACCATGTAGAAGGCTAAAATATTTTATTCATTCCCCTTCAGTATACAATCCTAGGAAATATATAGGAGATTACAAGATAAGAATAAGAAACTTAATCATTCTAAATCTGAAATTTATCTAATCAAATCCCTTAATTTTAGAGAATGATTACAAGATAAGAATAGGAAAACTTAATCATTCTAAATCTAAAATCTATCTAATCAAATCCCTTAATTTTAGGGAATTTAAATTCAAACAGATTCTCCTAATCTATAGGGATATTTAACTAATTTTATTTACAGCTTATTTACACTTCAACACCCATGACTCGACATGCTTGCTTTTTGGTGGAACCACAGCTTTGCCGCTCCCTTCCTGAGCAAATGACCATTTTTCAAGCCTTAGATTGCTTTTCTTTTAAATCTAGTATTATTTAAGCTGTCTGCATTTTTTTCTATTTTACAGCAACTGCTAGTCTACCTGCCACATATTTGGTAGCAATCATGAAGGATCCTTGGAAAAATTATTGGGTAGTCTATTGTTTGAGTTTGGCTCAGTATATGTGTTGGATGATTTTTCTAAATTTGCTTAGATGAGATTCATAAAATTGAAGTGACCTAATGTCTAACTTATCATTTTGCAACTATGGTTGCATGTGTTTTAACCTGTGATTCAAATGCTTAAATCTGGGTTCCAGGTTGTTGAGACTCAATGCTTCCAACTTTTTGATGGATGACATATATAGAAACCCTGGTCCTCTTCAGTTTAATGGAGCTGGTGCTGATTCTAAGTCCATTTCATTGTGTGTTGAAGATCAAGATTACATGGGCCAGATTAAATTGCTTCAGGAGTATCTGGAGAAGGTTCTTATATTTCTCGTTCTATGATATGACAATGATCTTCTTGTTCTCCCATTTTAAACTGTACCTTCTGGATACAGTATACTTTGGTTTTTATGTTGATTATTATAAATTAATATCTGGTTTGTATCTTAACTGAAGATTTAGTCATCCATTCTAGAATCTTTTTTAAAAAGATATTTTTTCGACGTAGGTGTGGGAACCATTCCTGGAGGACATGACACCTACTCCAGAACTTTTTCAAGTCTTGCCTCCTGATTATTGTCCCCAACTGACCTACTTACCTACTCTCCCCTCACCCTCCCACCTTTCCTTTCCTCCTCTTTTAGAGCCTCTGTTATTTTCTGAACTATTCACGATTATTAGCCCCCAACTCTGACAACACTATTTCTTGTAAGGCCTCTATTATTTATGAACTATTAATGATTATTGGCCTCCAACAGTGGCAACATTATATCATTTATAGTTGTCATTTTTTAAAATATATGCAATGTCCCTTTCCTATGTTGCCGCCACCAAATATGTCGCACCAATAGTAAATCTGGGCTCAAATTTATCCAGAAAACTGCTTTCCTTCTATTGCACCCAATTCTGCTTCCCTGGTTAAGCAAGAGTCCATTCAGATGGTCCACCAGTAAACTACAATTCTTGTTAGTGGATTTCCCCTCTGTGAGTTGAATCATAATGCATGATTGCTGACATGCTGCTTATCTCCTGGTCCCATTCAATGCCCTACAAACATGGTCTGTAGCTGCCCTTAACTAAAATGGCAGTGCAAATCCATGTTCATGTGTTATATTTTTAGCTTATGAGTTACTGCCTTAGCCCTTTCTATTAATATGGATCTAACTCTTGCACTCCTATATTTTGTTTTTCCAGGTGAAAAGCATTGTGAAACCTGGGTGTTCACAGGATGTTCTTAAGGCGGCTTTGAGTGCTATGACTTCTGTGACAGATGTGTTGTCCGTGATGGCTTCTCCCTCATTCAGCGGCCAGCCGTCTTTTTGAGTTTTCACAACCAACCATCTTCAATAGTAGTCTTTTAGCAATGTCTATTTTTCCTTTTTCCTTCTATCTGTCTTTTCCCATTTGTCGGTTGTTTGATAGGGAGGTGATAACTTTTACACAATTAACTTTTCTATAAATGTGTTCATTTTACATTGGCATCCATTTTTCATGTTTGCAAGTGGCCAACATGAGTCAAAGTACAATTGGTGTACTTTGAAGTTGAGTGATAATTAAAATATTCTTTTTATGTTAAAATGCTTGCCTACATCAAACAATGATGAACTTGGCTATATTTCTGAAATGTTAAAGACTTCTATGTGGAATATGTTCATAGACAGAAACAAAACAACAGTATATAGAGGAGAGGGGAGTACTGTAATTGCAAAGCTTTGATGTTGTTCAATGGCTGCATGCTTGAGAACCTTGGTATCCAGTTTTAGTGGCAGTATCTGGTAGGTTGGGTATTATTTGGAGAGAGCCTGCTTGAAAGCCCTTGGCAAGGAGAAAAATTGGGAGAACTGATGCTGTTCGAGTGATTTGGTTCTCGCCATGTTTGATTCTTTCTACTTTACTGGAAATCTTAGTAAGGGGACTTGTAACTTTAGAACTGTGCTCCAGTGTTGCATGAGCAAAAGGGTTGACAGAGTTGAGTTTGAAATTGAACTTTGTCATGGAAGCTTGATGCCATCAATTGCTGTCAAGGGGATTCTTTTTCTGGGGGCTCTTTGAATATTGGACTAGCTTGTTTGTATGTGCTAGAAGTATGAAGAAGGATGGAGGTTTGAGTTGTGGCAATTTTTTTTTTTTTTTTAAGCAGGTGAACTCAACAAGCTTAAAGATGAAGTTGCCATGAACTATGCCAATTCGTAGTCTCTCAAAACCATCATCATTGTTACAGGAATAGACAGTGGTTTTCGCCATCACTCTCTACTTTAATTAGATAATCAAATAGCAATGGGAGTGAAAAATATACTAGCTGTTATTATTGGGAATAATTGATGACGAAATGAAATAATAGCAATTTTCATAATTAAGTATCATTTTCAAACTTGGGCAATACTTTGAATTTAAAAAAAAATGGCGTAACTTGAACTTAAAAGAAAAAAATCTATCATCATGTTGCATCTAATAGTATGTATAAAAAGTGAACGGTCAAATGAAAGGTTGGTTGAGTCCATATCGCTATCTATGATATCTAGAGATAACAAAGGTGAATGTCTTTTTGTGACATTTTTTTAATGATTTTTGGAACTTTTAGATATATGAAAAGTTAGACTAAATATTAAGTCAAATATCCAAATCAATGGACAAGGTTTACACCATAAGATAAGCCTATAAAATAAAAATCATATATTTTGCTGGTTTTAATTTAAGCATTAAATAGAAGACAAAAAAAACAATATGAAGATATTTAAATTATCCCTTCTCCTCCCAGTTCTTTATTTTCGATATAAATATATAACTTGCAATTCATCAAACTCCTAGGCACACTCTACTGGAAAAAAAAATTAAAAATTAAAAATTAAAAAAATCATCACACAGTATTGAATGGTAGCGTATGCATTGAAGAATCATCCTCACCATGGACACTTCTCATGGTAGAGCATTCAGCTCTCTTCAATGGATGCTCTCCCTCTTTATTCATTTTGACCCATGGGTGCTTGTGAAATCTTTCATTATAGGCCTCTCTTTTCTCATCAATCTGAGGCAACTCTTAACAAGCTCCACAACTGCAACAAGGGAGATCCATCGTCAATCAAACAATCCTCCAATATGGAAAAATGGTGGTCCTCTTGCAAGCATGAAGTGAAATGCATGGCTAGGCTCCTATACTCCCTTGATCTTAACGAAGTGATGGGCTTGTCTCCTGTTAGGAGCTCCACAAGAACAATCTCAAAGCTATAGACCAATGGTCAATGAAGTAATACCTTTTTGGTCAAATGGAACCAGCTTGAAAACTCCAATATCAAATATTTAGTAGTATAATTGTCATCTAAGAGTGTTGCTTGGCTTGACACCTCTCTAAATAATAAGTACGGAGGCTGCAGAATATAGGCAAGCCAAGGCTTCAGCAAATTTTGCAGCAATCCTCAAACAAAATTCTAAGGACAATAAGGCTTTGTGACCTTTATCATGGATATGATGAGAAAGGGTTTCATTTTGCACAAATTCATAAACCAGTAAGGACACTCTCTATCTCTGGACAACATCCTATGAGTTTCGCTACATTCCTATGGTTGAACTGAGATAGAACAATTACCTTATTTATGAACTCCTTGATTTCATCCTCATTCATGATCATTGATTTTTTGATAGCAACAACTGTTTGATCTAATAGATCAAACGGTTTATGCCATCTATTTGGTGCCCAGGGGATGCATTTTCCAGGGCTCTTCACATCCTAGACTAACTTATTTATATGATGAAGTATGAAGACAAAGGATGAAGAAGTTACAATGACCTATGTCAGTTCATATAATCTCTCTCTCTCTCTCTCTCTCTCTCTTTAAATTTAGCAGTCCCATTTGCATGAAAGATGGTATGCCCTTCAAAACCATCATCTATTGTTGCATAAATAGACAATGGTTTTATCTATTCATTCTTTATTAGATTCTGAAGGTGTTATGGAAATGAAAAATATAGAAGCTATTATTATTGGGAATACTTGATGATGAAATGAAACAATAGCATCATTTGAATGCCATTTTCATAATTAAGTATAATTTTCAAACTTGGACAGAGCTTTGATAAATTTTTTTTTAAAAAAAAATCGTAGCCTAGGTTAGATAGATTTCACTTGACCTCAATGTGTTCAATGCTCAGGTTGGTTGAGTCAAGCTGTCTATATGCTATTTTTCATTGATGATAGCCATGATATCTAAAGATAAGAAAAATGAACTTTTTGTGACACGTTTTTTTGATAATTTTTGAAAATTTTAGATATATGAAAAGTTAGAGTACAGACTAAATATTTAATACAACATTTAATCATTTGAAATCAATAGTAAATCATTTAAGTCAAATATCCAAATCAATGGACAAGATCTACACCACAAGATAAGTCTATGAAACAGAAATCATATATCTTGATGGTCTTTAGCTTAAGCATTAAATGAAGAAAAAAAGAATGGCATTGATAGCATGATTCTACGTTTTATTATGACTTAATCATCAAAATTCTATATCTATGCCTGAAGTTATTTAGACCATTTCTTCTCCTAACTAAATATAATAATAATAAATAAATCATGATCAATGACAAGGTGGAAATTGGTCTTATGATGAAATTTTGAGGCACTAATGTAATTGATGAAGTTATACTCACAAACATATAAGCAAAAGATTTTTAAAATATTATTTTTTAAAAAAATTTCACCTACTTTTAAAGGTGCAAATCAAAATCAATGATGTAGCTCATAAATATGAGTATCTCATTATTAGTTTTGAAATTGTTTAAATCTTTTGTTAAGTATTTAATGCAATCAAAATATTTAATAAAAATTACTATCTTTGCAATATTATTAAAAGAAAGAGGTATATTTGTTATGAGACTTCAGCTGCGATCTATATAGCCAAAATAGCATCCGATTCCTCTTTTTAAAAAAGTAATACTATTAAGAAGTTTAATAAATATATAATGCATTACTTTAAAAATAATATCCATATCCCAACCTACCAAACTTTCCTAAATTAAAAAAAATTCATTTTATCTCTTTTATCTTTAATTCCTTAAACTTAATTATTATTAATTTATTTTAATATATATATATATATATATATATATATATATATATATATATATATATATTACATGCGTCCAATTGCTAGCAATAAAATAATTCTTAAATAATATCTATCACGTACGAACTTTTGAAATTGTTATAATGTTAGCATGTTAAATCATTGGCAACCCTTCCTACCCTTGTTACCTAACATATTTATGAACATTAACCATTGATGCTAATAAGACATAAGATTGATAGAGTTAAATTAAGTTAGCACTAAACTAATCTTCTGTTACAATACTACATAGTCTTTAGGCTACATCACCACCACTTGCTATAATTGGACGATATCATGAGAGTGCGGCTACATAATTTCTCACCATCTCGCTTACTCGGTTCAAAGACAATACTAGATAATAATCGCTCTATGAATGTTCCTACATTAGAAAACCTATGATAATGAAAACTCATACTGAAAACCCATACAAAATTACATACCAAATAAGTTCAAATTTCCAGATTTTTGATTATCTAGAACTGAATAATTTCATAGATTTTAAAAAATTCTATTGCAACAATGATAAAATTTATAAAATATCAAACCAACAACAAGGCGATGAATAGTGCTTGGGATTGATTGGATTGAGTACTGCTACTTATGTTGGAAGAGGAGAAGATATTTTCTTTTGGGAAAATTTCTGGTTTCTTTCTATTTTTTCATGCTGAAACGTGAAAGGATACATGGCCTTTTATAATTACAAAATGACTCTTGGTCTTCCACAATACTTAATTCAGAATAGCAACTTCCTATGCAATTAAATAACAGCAATTTCCTATACAATTAAATAACAGCAATTTCCTATGCAGTAATTAAATAACATCAACTTCAGCAATTTTCAATAATCAAGTTTAGTTTCCAACACCCCCCTTTAAACTTGATTCTTCATGACTCCAAGCATGCTTCTCAACTTCTTGAACTCTTCTTTCTTGAGGGCTTTTGTGAAGATATCAGCTACCTGATCTTTTGTTGAAATATGGAGCAGTTGTACTTCTTGATTTTTGATACAATCTCGAATGAAGTGAAATCTTGTATCAATATGCTTACTTCGATCATGGAAGACTGAATTTTTGCAAGTTGTATAGCAGATTTATTATCAACAAAATGTTGGTTGGCTCTTCTTGTGAAATCTTCATTTCTTGTAGTAGTCTTTGAAGCCAAAGTTCATGACAAACACAATTTGCTGCAGCAACATACTCTGCTTCACATGATGAAAGTGTAACAATTTGTTGTTTCTTTGAAGACCATGTAAATGCTCCACTTCCAATATAAAAGGCAAATCCACTCGTACTTTTTCTATCATCAATATCTCCTGCCCAATTGCTATCACAAAAATCAACTAATTTTATTGGATTAGTAGATGAATAGAAAATACAATAATCTTGCGTACCTTTGATATATCGAAGGATTCTTTTTGCAATAATTAAATGATCCATTCTTGGCTTTTCCATGTAACGACTTATAACTCCAACACTATAAGCAATATCCGGCCTTGTATTTGTAAGATATCTTAAGCTTCCAACCAAACTTTTATAATATGTTGGATTGACAAGATCTCCTTCTCCATCTTTACTTAATTTAGTATTGTATTCAATTGGGGTGGTGCTTGAATTGCAATTCTTCATCTTGAATTTCTCCAAAATTTCCTTTGCATATTTGCTTTGTGAAATAAATATGCCTTCATCTGATTGATTTACTTCAATACCCAGAAAATAAGACATTAAGCCAAAATCTGTCATTTCAAATTCTTTGATCATTGAAGTCTTGAAAACTTCAATCATTGCAAGATTATTTCCTGTGAATATCAAATCATCCACATATAGACAAACAAATAGAACATCACCAACATGATTAGACTTCATATAAAGAGAATGTTCAAGAAGGCATTTTTGAAAACCATTTTCAGCAAAATACTTGTCAATCCTTGTATTCCAAGCTCGTGGAGCCTGTTTCAATCCATAAAGAGCTCGTTTGAGTTTGTAGACTTTGTCTTCTTGTCCTTTTTGAATGAAACCCAAAGGTTGTTCTACATAAACTTCTTCATTCAAATATCCATTCAAAAAAGCTGATTTCACATCCATTTGAAAAATTTTCCATTTCATTTGTGCTGCTAAGGAAATGAGAAGGCGTACCGTTTCCATTCGATCAACAGGAGAGAAAACTTCATCATAGTCAATGCCATATTGTTGTTTGTAGCCTTTTACTACCAAGCGGGCTTTGTGTTTTTCTATTTCTCCACTTGCATTTGTTTTTGTTTTATACACCCATTTGACTCCAATGGCTTGATGACCTTGGGAAAGATTTGTGAGTTCCCAAGTATCATTTTTCTCTATAGATGAAATTTCTTCATGCATGGCATTTCTCCATTTTTCTTCTTTATTTGCTTCATAAAACTCAATTGGATCATAACCTGCAAAAAGACAAAACATAGTATAATCATTAGCATCAAGACGCCTTGTGACGTCAAGCAATTCTTGCACACTCTGAGTTTTGTGTGCTCTATTTGAGGATGAGTCACTGGAACTTTCTTGTGGAGATGAATGTCTTGGACTTTGTTGTGGAGTTGATGGAATTTCTTCTTGATGTTGTGACTCTTCTTCTTCATTATTTTCTTGCATTTTATTGTTATCTTGCCAGCTCCACATTTGCTTTTCATCAAATTTAACATCTCTTGAAAAAATCACTCTCTTTGTAATAGGATTATACAACTTATAGCCACTTGAATTTTCAGCATATCCTAAAAGAATACACTTTTCTCCTTTGTCATCAAGTTTGATCCTTTTCTCATTAGGCACTTTGACATAAGCAACACTTCCAAAAATGCGAAGATGATCAACCTTAGGCTTGTATGAACTCCATGCTTGCTCAGGTGTCATATTGTGAAGCCTTTTTGATCACTACAAGAGAATTAAAATATTGCGACGCCCAAATGCATCGCAATTGCATCGCTAAACATGATATTGCGACGCAATAGCGACGCAACGAGGGCGTCGCTCAACTGTCTGTCGCAATACCCTTTTGTCGCAATTGCGTCGCAATATTGTGACTCTCTGCGACGCTCTTGCGATGCCACATTGCGTTGTAATATTGCGATGCATGCAAATGCGTCGCTAAATTTAAAAATAAATTTAGTTAGAAAAAAATTAATTTTAAATATTGTGACGCACTAAATTGCATCATAATATTTAAAAATAATATTTAAAAAAAATTATTATTAAATATTGCGACGCACTAAATTGGGTCGCAAAATTGCGACTCATCCAGATGCGTCGCAATATTTAATAATAATAATTTTGGTATAATAGCGACGCAATTTGAGTCGCTAATGCGTCGCAAATAAAATTATTTTAAAATATTGCGATGCAAGGTAATTGCGTCAAATATTTTAAAATAATTTTTAAGATAAAATAGCAATTCAATTGTAGTCGCTAATGCGTCGCTATTAAATTTATTTTAAATTATTGCGATGCCAGGTCATTGCGTCGCAATATTTAATAATATTTTAAAAATATTAGCGATCCAATATCAGTCTCTAATGCATCGCGAATTTTATTTTTAAAAATATTTAAATGATTAAAAATTAAAACGGTTAATTCAATTTCGCTAAATCTAAATATTGATACAAACATTTTTCACTCAATCCAAACAATAATATTTCAAAAAATAATTTATATATTAAAATTTTAAAGTTTTTACAACATAAAAAAAAAAAAAAATACATCAAGAATCTGAACGATCACGTGGAGGCTGTGGAGGCTGAAGACTCTGCGACAAGCGGCTAACCATATCCCGCAAATAATGCATCTCATCTCGCATGTCTGCAACCTCCTGATCCCGGCCTCGCATACGATCCTCAAAATCCTGCTCGACCTCCTGGCGAATCTCCTCTGCAATAGATCTGCGAAGCTCCTGTAAACGCTCGGGAGGAAGATCAGCAGGAACTCGCGAGCTGGAGGCCTGATGGGGAAAAAATGTAGAAGCTCTAGTGCCCATACCATAGACCCTGCGGTCTCGTGGCTGGGCACCAACAGCCTCCAAAAACACACGTCGACTCTCCTCTGCTGAGAGTTCGACGGGCGTCTCCCCATCAGTAGAGTCGACCTGCGATGCCTGGGAGCGAAGCTCCTCGACTCGTGTCTTGAAAATATGAAATCAACAATAAATGAGTTAATAATAAAAAGTTAATGATCGCTCGACCCAGGAGCCGTCCCTCCTGGTGTGTGTCGCCCTGAATAGACGAAACTCACCAGGATCTCCGCCCTCCTGCTCAGTCTATAACAATAAAAAAAATGATATTAATACAAATATTTGTAAATAACTAAAATAGTAATTAAAATATTTATGTTTTCTTACCATACATCGTCTGTGCTCCTGAATCGAAATGGAGCCCGAAGTATGACAGGAGAGACCCGTGCCAGGACCGCCCTTCTCAGATCGGCGGTTCGTGCTGGCTGATGCGGACCTCCTGCGCCAGCCATCGGACTCCCAGGCCTGCTGCCACTCGTGCCAAATACCCTCTGGCACGTGCGCAGGACGCTGACCCGATGACCTCCAACGATGAAGCATGTCGGAGTATCGGCGTCGCGTCAGAGCCTCCCATGCTGCCCTAATGGCATCATGGGTGGCAGGATCCCACGTAAACTTTTTCTGCATTAAAATAAACAGTTAGTTTCTGAATTTATTAAGTTTAAAGAATTATATATCACTGATAAATTGTATTTAATAAGTTTACCTGAAACTCAGAAAAATAAAACTCCCTCGTGGCTGGAGATACGTGGCGCCAATCGTAGCCACTGGGATCTGCACGCCTCTGAAAAACGGCGCTGATGTGGCTGGATACATGATGCTGCTCAATGAATCTGTTAAAAAAATGCAAGTTTATAAGTAAATGACTTAAAAACATAAATAAAATATTTTTAATTAGTATATACTTACATCCCCTGAGCATCAAGTCTAAGTACAGTGCGGCCGCCGATGGTGGAAGAACTCTCGGAGGTCTGTGCCGATCGGTGGATGGTAATACTGCTGCAGAGATCGAAGGCTGCGCCTCTGCTGGAGATCCAAACTCTCCATCTCGACGCTCATGTGATCTGATGTCGCAGGATCCAAACTACGTCTCTGCTCACCCAAACTGTCGTCGGTAGATCTACCTCTGCCCCTCATACTGAAAATACTAAAGATTCACACAATTAAATTACGATTAATGATTGACTATGTAAGAATTTAACACTTATAAAAAAAAGTTAAATTTTAAAAAACCTTTATGTTTAATCGGTGTCATTTGTTTCGTGAAATGTTGGTTCAACATCCGATGCCGTATCGGATTGCGAATCAGTTTCATTATCATCGGAAGGAAACCGAACATTTGCATCCGCAATTTCTTGGACATCACCACTTGGATCTCTAAGTGATGTTTCAGGAGCCCTTGTGTCATCCTCAATTGCATGCATTTCCATCTCATCCTCTTGAAATGCAGGGCACTCGGTTGATTGACTTGATGAACTCTCCTCTAATACGATTGTTGAACGTGGGACGATTTTAGAAACGGCCCACCAATCTCGCTTGTCGTTGCGCAAACTTGGATATCCGCAGTAAAAGACTTGCTGAGCTTGGGATGCAAGGATGAATGGGTCATATTTCTGCAATCTTCGTCGATGGTTCACTTCAACCAAATTATAGTCGTTATGAACCCTTTTGCCCACAGGAACTATCGGATCGACCAATCACAACGAAACAATACGGTTCGTTTCATAGGCCAACCGGGATATTCAACTTCAACCACCTCTACTAACTTTCCATAATAATCCTGCATATTTGCTCCAACACTTTCTCCTTTACACACACGCCCCAGTTCTGCGTGCCTCTTGAAGCTGCTAATCGTTCAATCTGAAATTTGTACCCATTTACAAAATAGCCAGTAGAGGTTGTTACGGTCTTCAATGGCCATTGCGATAGACATTTAATGAAAATATTGTCGGTTGTCGACCATGGACCGTTGACCTATAAATTAATAAGCTATTGACATCCAATTCAAAAAATAATAGCCATTATCGAAATTGATTGAGTGATACTACTCACAAATTCATAAAACCAGTAAGCAAACTCCGTTTCTAATTTCTGCCCAATTGCAACTTGACTGATGTCGGGATTCATCTGTCGTTGTCTATCACAAAACATCCTTATGGGATGAAAAGGATGAAAACTACTGTTAGAAATTAAATATTATGGTATATTATTATATAAATTTAAATTTTCAATTTAGCATTGAAGTATACACTTACTCAATATATGGATCGACTTCTCGACAGTTCATTAGGATGTAATAATGTGCTGCATTATACTCCATATCGCTAAGATTTCTTGACTTCTGCCCACCAAATGAACGGCCGATAGCTTTAAAAATTGATATTCTACCGTCATTAGCTTCTGCTTCGTCCACACATACGTCATCGTTACGACCATGATTTCGGCTCCTCGTGTGGACGTGACCCTCAAAGTAATGTGAGGCAAAAGCTGAAACTTCTTCGACCAAGTGTGCATTGCATATAGAACCTTCAACCCTTGCCTTATTACGCACATTATTTTTTAACTTCTTAAGATACCTATATGTAAAGTTGCAACAAAAAATTAACGAATTTTTCAAGCAATGAAATAATATTTGAAATGTCAACATATCTTAATGATGTATATATTTACCTCTCGAAAGGATACATCCAGCGATACTGCACGGGACCAGCTATGCTCGCTTCGTATGGCAAGTGAACCGGTAAATGCTCCATTGAGTCAAAAAAACTGGGAGGAAATATTCGCTCAAGCTTGCATAAAATAATTGGAATTTCCTCCTCAAGCCTTGCCATGGATGCAGAAGTAATGACTGCGGCAGATAACTCCTTGAAGAATAAGCTGAGCTCCGTAATTGCCTTCCAGACATGTTGCGGAAGCAACTCACGAAAAGCTATAGGTAATAATCGTTGCATGAAAACATGGCAGTCGTGGCTCTTCATGCCGAACAACTTGAGCTTATGCATGTCCACACACCTACCGATATTTGAGGCATAACCATCTGGAAATTTTAACCCTCTAAGCCAGTTACATAAAACTTCTCGTGAATTTCTGTCAAGAGTGTAACATGCTTTAGGATAGGTCCCATCGGCACTCCTTCTCAAATCACCTCTTCTGCAGTACTGATTAAGTTCTTCTCTTGACTTTGCAGTATCTTTTGTTTTTCCCGGGATGTTTAGCACCGTGTTAAATATGTTATCAAAGAAATTTTTCTCGATATGCATAACATCCAAGTTGTGCCGGATGAGATTTGTGCTCCAATAAGGCAAATCCCAAAATATACTTCGCTTCTTCCAGTTATGTTCTTTACATATACGGCTATTTATTCTATCTGCATCCGGTTCCCATGCATACATCAACCCCAAATGCTCTATAGAATCAAATAGATCCGTGCCGGACCTAACCGGTTCGGCAAATTTTGTGACTGCTTTGTTCTTCCGGAAGGCGATCAAGTTACGCCTGTAAGGATGATTTGGGGGCAAGAACTTCCTATGGTTATCAAACCATGACTGCTTACCACTCTTCTGCAATGTAAATGCATCCGAATCATACATGCAATGAGGGCATGCCAGACGTCCAGCAGTGCTCCAACCAGACAACATTGCATATGCCGGAAAATCACTTATTGTCCACATCAAAGCAGCTCTCATTAAGAAATTTGTTTCATAGAAATGTCGTAGGCTACCACTCCTGTTTCCCACAACATTTTCAATTCGGCCACCAACGGTTGCAGAAAGACATCAATCTTTTCCTTTGGATTTGATGGTCCTGGAACCAAAACGGTTAAAAACATTGCAGTATCTTTCATGCACTTCCACGGAGGAAGGTTATATACAGTCAGTATCACAGGCCAACATGAATACTGTTGCCCCGCTTGACCAAATGGTTGGAAGCCATCGGTACAAAGACCTAATCTCACATTCCTTATATCTTCAGCGAAATCAGGATGATTTTCATTGAAATGCTTCCAAGCCTTTGAATCTGATGGATGCCGCATTTCATCCTCTTTAGATTCATGTTCGGCATGCCATCTCATATCAGCAGCTGTTGCCTCAGATCTGTATAATCTCTGCAGGCGTGGGGTAAGAGGAAAGTAATGCATCCTCTTGTAAGGCACACTTTTCCTCCTACTTGTACCGGCTCCTCCTTCGGTGTTTTTGAACCTCGATTGCCCACAAATCTTACACCATCTCAGCTCTGAGTCTTCACCCCAAAATATCATACAATTGTTCAAGCAACAATCGATCTTATTAACTGGGAGCCCAAGCCCACGCAACAACTTCTTTGTTGCGTAAAAACTGTCTGCGGCAACATTATCATTTGGCAGAATTTCTTTGATTAACTCAGCTACAGAATTGAACGCCTTTTCTGATAATCGATGTTCTGCCTTAATATTCAACATTCGAGCAGCTGTAGAGAACTGGGAATGACCCTCACACCCAGGATACAATTCTTGATTTGCAGCACGCAACATATCATAAAATTGTTGTTTCTGGATTTGGTTCTTCCATAAATGTATTCTGATTGAAGTCATTACCCGATGCATTCATCACCATTTGTTCATATGTGTTTAAATTCACAAATGGTTCATCTACGGGAATTGACTCTTGTTGGCCTATAACAGCTGCTGGAATATCCTCTGGTTCACCATGACAGTACCAAACATAGTAATCAGGAACAAACCCTTCTTACACAAATGCACCTTAACAGTTTCCACATCTCTGTAGGCTTTATTCTGACACCTGTGGAAGTTGCATGGGCACCTAATCCTAGGCCCATCCATCCATTCAGGTTGGCTACATGCAAATGCGATAAATTCTTCCAATCCATTCAGAAAATCTGGATTCAGCAAGCCATCTTTTATCCTTGCATACATCCATGAGCGAGTCCCGCTCATTTTTGACCGACTTATACAAAGTCTGGTAAATCATTAAATGAAACCAAAAAATAAAACTATATTAGTATTAATAAATATATAACTAAATTATTTCTTGGGCACAACTAAGGTTAATTACAACCAATTAAATCATTTATAAGTACCCAATTTTTTTTTAGGCAACTAAGGACCCTACCATGCAAGGGCGAGCCACGGCTACGATCCTTGGGGTGCTAGCAAGGACCGATGCATAGGTTCATGGCTAAAGAGAGGGCTTGAGTTTGTGTCGGGCCGCAAGGCGGTGCGTTTAGTCATTAGACTTCACAAGAATTCAAGTGTCTTAAATAATTCTACCTTCACTCCATGTCTACAAGGTAAGGCCCTATCCCATTCAAGAATATTTTTTGTGATATGTTATTCTGCTATTAATTATCATCGATCGGCAACATTGAAATTTCGGCAGCATTTCCCCATATGTTCTCCTAAATGTGTGGTATATAAGCCACACTAGGAGAACGTATGAGCAAATGCAAACCGAAATCTCACCCCACGATGATTACTAGCAGACTAACATGTCACAAGAAATATTCCCAAACTGTCCACCAGGACAATTTGAGAATTTGCAAGACTAAGGCTTACAAATTCTCAAACGGGTCTAAAGGTTAAAGTGCTGTGATTATGGAAGTCCGAAGACAATCGAACTTATGCTTGTTATTCTTAACTTCTTGTGAATTATACATGTAATCACTAACTTTTTAAGATTATTGTGTCAAATACAAATGTTTGCGAATACTAAAATGTAAATCATTGAAACTAGTAATTTGTTGCTGGAAATTAAATAATATTACAACAAAACATTTTATTTAGCATTTCAAAATGTAATGCATCATTCAGTTTGCAGCAGAATATAAATAATCAAGACATAAAAATGTAAATAAGTATAAATGCACAAATACTATTGCATAAACATTCTGCTTAAATTAATTATTGCCAACAAGGGGGGTTTCCCCCCCCCCCCAGGAAAAATTTTTTTTTTTTTTTTCACAGTGGCCTGGCCACCGTGGCCAGGCCACTGCCGGCCACGGCAGCGGCCGTGGCCGGACAAGAAAAGAAAGGGGGGGGGGGGGGTTTCCCCCC
>UESW01003231.1:65939-101376 GCA_900491605.1 Calamus simplicifolius | reverse complement strand
AAGCAAGGGGATGATAGGCACATGGGCGTGGGAGTCCTGCCTAATCCATCGGATAACCGTAATGGAGTCCCCTTCAACAATAATGCTGCGAGCTCCAAGACAGCGAATAGCACAACAGATGCCAGCCCAAGCAGCACACAACTCCGTAAAGGGCACTGTGGAATCAAGGAGACCAAATCCACCAGACGCCAGCATCTCACCGTCAGGCCCACGAATCACAAACGCTGAGCCTGCACATCTGCCGCGAACACTGCCATCGAAGTTGATTTTAACAAACCCTGGAGGTGGGGGCTCCCAAGAGATGAAAACCGTACGCCGGTTCGCTGCCGAAGCAGCAGGGGAGTCCCAGTGGCCAGGGGTAGCAGAAAACCAACATCTCTGATGGAAGGTATACTCAGCAGCCAAGGAGAAGGCAGTCCTCACAACCCTGCCAGGATGAATAGTCTCATCAGCAAACAGAATCCGATTCCGAGATAACCATATCTGATAAGCAGTGTAAGCTCTTCTCGAAACCAGAAGGTGGAGGCCTCTTCCCATATCCACCCTAATGATACTCAAAAAGTGATTACACAGGGAATCAGACCCCCGATCCCAAGGATCAGCATCTGAGATCTGCCATATCTGTCGTGCATGGGAGCAACTGAAAATAGCATGACCAACAGTCTCATCCTCCCTACGACATAAGGGCAAGTAGGCAGAATAGTCATGCCTCTTGCGGAGAGCAGGGAGCAAGTAGGGAGTGTGTTCCAAGCAAGTTTCCACATAAAGAGCCGCACCCTGGGATGAATAGGGAGATGCCAGATCCACTTCAAATCAATCGAATGCTGAGGCTGATGGTTGTAAATCTCAACAAGATCTCTAATAGGAGCACGGGACAGACAGGATCTCCTCCAAACCCTCATATCAGGGGTGGGACCCGGAGTAAGAGGAATGGAAAGAATGCGCCGGCAAAGCTCAGGTCCAAAATAGCTGGAGACCATAGAAGAAGACCAAGCAGAGCGATCCGAACTGAATAATTCAATCACCCTCATACCCTGCGGGATGTCAGAACTCACAAAGTAGGCCAACGGGACAGAGGAAGGTCAGCAATCCAGATGTCCTGAATAATATCAACAGAAGCCCCATCGCCTAGCGACCAAGAGATGCTGTCCAAAATAGGCGGAGCATGCCGGCAGACCTCTTTCCAGAAAAAGGAGTGCCCAGGGAAGAGCTGGGGAGGAGAGGAAGAGTTCCAGTCTCCATATTTGGCCCGCATAAAGGAGCTCCACAAACAGTGCGGATCAAGCAAGAACCGCGTAGCATGCCTCGCAATCAGAGCCTCCCTCCTAACAATGAGTGACTGGATCCCAAGCCCACCCTCACTAATCGGCATAGTAACAATATCCCAAGCCAGGAGGTGAATACCATGCCCATCCTGCATCGAAGCCCAAAGGAAATCCCGGAACTGTCTCTCGATCTTCCTCAAACAAGACAAGGGAACAGCAGCATTGGCCAGCAGATAGAGTGGTAGGGAAGATAGCACCGAGCGTAATAGAGAAAGCCTTGCCATCATAGAGAGCCCAGTGACCTGCCACCCATCCAATCTGTCACGGACCCGGCTAACTAAGTTACTGAAGTCAGAGATGCGAGGCCGCCTCCCTGTAATAGGTATTCCAAGATAGGATAACTGATCAGCCTGATTAGGAATACCCATAATCTGTGAAATAGCCCCTCTAACAGTAGGCTTCGTCCTCGGGCTGAAACAGATCAAAGATTTAGTGATATTGACTTTTTGCCCTGAAGCACTACAGTAAGACTGAATTATAGTAGCAAAAGTGGTGGCATTGCGAGCAGTAGCCTTTCCCAGAAGAATGCAATCATCAGCGAACATAAGGTGAGAGAGGGAGGGCCCTTGGGGACCAGCAGTATAAGGGACCAGAGAGTTGCTATCCTGAGCCTGAGATAGCGCCCGGGAGAAAGAATCGGCCGAGAGAATGAACAGGAAAGGCGAAAGAGGGCAACCCTGTCTCAACCCAACCTCCGAGTGAAAATAATCAGTCTGACCACCATTGATAAGGAGAGAGAAGGAAGGCTGGTAAACACAGGCCATCACCCAGTCAATAAAGAGCTCCGTAAATCCAAACCCTGAAAGAGTAAGGCGCAGGAAGTCCCAGCTCAATCTATCATAAGCTCTCTCCATATCAAGCTTGATAGCCATAAGACCCTGTCGGCTGGGAGCACGCTGAAGGTCATGCATGAATTCCTGAGCAAGCAGAGCATTGTCAGTGATGCTGCGCCCCCTAAGAAAAGCCCCCTGCTGTGGAGAGATAATGCGAGCCATCACAGAACCCATTCGGGAGACCAGGATGCGCGCACACACTTTGTATAAGGTAGTGCAGAGACTAATAGGCCGGAAGTGCTGAGGAGAGGATGCATCAGGCCGTTTGGGCACCAGGGTGATAAGAGTCCGCTTCCAATCTGCAGGAATTGCTTTAGATTGAAAAACAAGCTGGATAGCTTGCACCACCTCCTGTCCTACAATATCCCAGTAGTGGCGAAAGAAGACCGCCGGGAATCCATCAGGTCCAGGAGCCTTGTCAATACCAAGATCCCATAAAGCTCGCCGAATATCATCCTCAGAAATCGGACGGATGAGAAGAGCATTCTCCACATCAGAAACCCTAGAGGAAGGGGGGACCGGGAAAATAGGGGACCCCTCACCAGAGTGCTCAGACCATCTAGACTGAAAGAAATTGAGCATCTGATCCCTGATCATATGGAACTCCTCCTGAGGGTTGCCCTCCTCATCAATAAGCCGTCTAATGCGGTTCGCAGCACGGCGTTTAAGTGTAGCCTGGTGAAAGAATCTAGTATTGGAGTCCCCTTCCTGAATCCACTGAATGCGGGATCTCTGCCTCCAAAAAGTCTCCTGTTGTAACAAAAGAGAGTGATGAAGAGACAGGTTGGTTCTAAGGGTGAGAAGATCAGAATCAGGAAGAAATCCCTCTTGGTCCTCCTTAGTCTGCAGAGAAGAAATAATAGACTCAGTCTGCTCAACCCGTCGAGCAATATCGCCCACCTCCCTTTTACTCCAACTACATAGTCTACGTCTAGCAAGAACTAGACGTCGAGAAAGTCTGTAGGTGGCACTTCCTCTGATAGGCAACCGCCAAACCTGTGAGATAACAGTTCTAGCAGAAGAATAGAAAGTCCATAATTTCTCAAATCGGAACACCCTACTCTGCTGGAAAGGCACATCTGTAGAAATCAGAATAGGACAGTGATCCGAAGCAATTCTAGACAGATGGGTAACATTGGCTGAGGGAAAAAGCTGGAGCCACTGAGAATTGGCCAAGGCTCTATCCAGCCTTTCCCAGACTCTAGCAGAACCCTGACGATTGTTACACCAGGTATACTGAGGCCCAGAGAATCCCAAATCCAAAAGACCAGCTGAAGCAATAAAGTTTCTGAACTCAGATCTTTCAACTGTATCAACCGCCTGCCTGCCACCTCTTTTCTCATTGGCCCCGATAATGCAGTTGAAATCCCCCGCAATAAGAGAAGGAATACCCTGGGAAAGCAAAGAATGAATCTCAGCCCATAGCACCCGGCGCACTCTGAAGTCAGTGCTCGCATAAGCACCCGAAAGAAGCCAGGGAGCATGATGTCCGTCAGAGACTACCAGAGCAACTTGTTGACCACAGTAATGAAATGCATCCACTTTGATATTTTCAGCTCTCCACAAAACCACAATCCCTCCGGAGAGACCAACAGAGTCAATAGCATAGAATACCCAAGATCTGGAGACCATGCGTCGGAAACGATCAAGACTGGTCCCCGATAACCGAGTTTCTAGAAGAACACAGATATCAAAACCATGAAGCTGCAAAAGCCTCCCAAACGCAGAGCGAAACGATGGTTTCTGGGCTCCGCGCACATTCCATACAAGAATCTTCATTCAGAGGTATGAAAGGGGGGGATCCCCACCCTATCTCCCATCATCTCATCAACAAGGCGGTCGTTAGCTGGAGGAGAACCCACAGGTTCCTCGCCCCTGAAATCCTTCAGATGGAACGAATCCATGGATACAACTTCGACATCCTGTAGAGCGGGGTCCTTAGCACAAGAAGATTCCATGGCTACAACCTCCTCCCACCGAAGGATAGCCGTCTTGAGCAAAAGGACCGCGGAGTCATGATTAGATGCTTCCAACTGGACTGGCAAGGAGAGAGCTGAATCAGACAACAGACTTGGCCTTTCCTTACGACGAGACTTCTTATTCCCTGGACCAGAGAGGTCAGGAGACCCCCGGGAAGAGTCACCAGTTGCAAGAAAAGTGAAAGAGCCCTGTGATTTAGCTTTCCCTCCAGTAGAAGTTTTCGCTTTCCCTTTTTTGGTTCTGGAAATCACTCGCTGAGGAGCAAGGTCCACAGGCCGGGTCCTCTTGGAAGGGCCAGAGTAGCCATCATCCCGGGACTTAGGATGTTCAATTGATGTATCGGGATATAAGCATTCAAAAGGATTGGATACACTGCACTTTTCAGCCCCTTTTGATAAGTTTGTCTGAAACTTAGCTACAGTAGCAACCGGCACAGGCCCTTCTTTAGACATCTCATTTACTGTAGCCAGGGAATCCTCAGCCTGGCTGCCAGAGACCACGATGCATGGGATTGAAATCGTCTTCTCCGCAAGAGCCAAATCGCCCTGGGCCTTCGTCACCGTGGCTGGAGAGAGTGAGGAAGAACCCCTGCTCGGCTGCCGGCGAGCTGGATTCTTAGGGAGCTGCCATCCGTCGGCCAAAGCAGGGGATGACCCGGGAGGAGAAATACGGACACCCGACGGAGGATCCTGGATCGATTTCCGGCGTCTGAGAGCAGCCATCCAGGGCCCAAAAGCATGGCCGGAAGACGCCGCAGAAGAATCCGTCACAGCTAGGCACGATCCATTGATATGCACTGAACCACAATCATCACAGATTCCTTCAAGATTTTCGTATGAAAATTGTTGCCAGAATGGTTCTCTGCTTCCACGGATTCGAGTTCCTGGCCGGAGAGGCGAGCCGAGATCCACTCGGACACAGGCCCGAGCAAAGCTTCCACGCTTCCTAGCCTTGGTTGCTTCATCGGAATAAAGGAATTCCCCGGCCACTGCAAGGATGGACGAGAGAATTTCATCACTCCAGAATTCAATTGGAAGCTGTGGCAGCCGTATCCAAAGCAGAGCAGAGTGGATGGAGCTGTCGACTGGGACGAATTCCGGACGCCACTCTGCCGTGATGATAGATTGTCCATTAACAACCCATGGTCTTCCTAGTGCAAGAGCCTTAGCTCGGATATCAGAGAAGTGGAATATGAAGTGCTTGTTTGCCAAAGCAAGAGATTCAATGTCACCAGTCAATCCTGCTCGATGGAATTCACGAACGATGAAATCCGGCGGAATCCATCGAGAAATGCAGCGAGCTAGGATGGCATGGCTCCCCACCGTGCTTCTTCAGCATCCAGCGTTTGCAGAGGCACTTGGACAACACTCGGGAACCTCCGTTCCAGCTCCGCCACGACCGACGGGGGAGGCGACGGAGCAACCCACTCGAACCCACTGCTCCGGGCCCGATGCCACGCCGTGCCAGACTGCCCAGCCCCGACGGAATCACCAGGACGCGGAAGAACTTTAGACCCCATCACCCAGAGAAACAGAGCCGAGAAGATGGATCACAGAGCGGGAGATCAGAGAAGAAGAAGTTGAGCCCGAATCTTAAAGCAGACTCGGCAAAGCGCACTTCTAACACCGAAAACACGGGACTTTCTCTCTCCTCTCCGATTTGACCTTTAAGTGTTCTTTTATTTGTTAATAATGATCATCATACAAATATAATGTCCTGGAATGATCACTACATGCTTTACTTTAATGGAATTAACTTGAACTTTTTGCTGAAACTTTGATGCATCATTTTGCCACATAATACCAAAATATGTATGTGCATGGTGTAACATTTTAGAAGTTATTTTCCTTAAAGAAAAGGAAAAAGAAGAGAAGAAAAAAAAAGAAGTTATCACTAAGATCAAACACTTTGACAACTCTTTACCACACTTGGTTAACATAACTTTTTATTCATAAAAAAGAATTCTATTTTTTTTAAGGATATTCTTAGTATTGCAACCTAAGATCTTATCCAAAAAAATTATTCAGAAAGTTTTTGTAGCTATTCAAGAACTTTTTAATATGTAATCAGTGTGAGATTAAGTACTCGTCAACATGTGCTCTGAGATACTCTTTCTTTCAAACCCTAATGTCTTCATCAGGATAAGGGTGTATATATAAAACTACTTTCAATCCAATCACAAGCACATAAAGCTAATTAAAAGTCTATGTCTATGCCTGTATTAATCCAATCACAAATATATAGATTCTATTTGCGGCGTTTCTTGCTCCACATAAGTCATAAGCTTAATTTGCTTTAATACAATTTATTACGATCCAAGATTTTATCTAAAAATATTTATTAAAAAATTTTATATAAATTTCTTAATGTTTTATGAGTGCTTAGGATCTTTTTCAGTACATTACTGATGCCAACATTGGACTTCCATACATAGTCCCAATCATTATACCATGGGCATCTTAATTTCATTGCTTAATATGGTTCATAAAGACTAATTAATGGTTTAAAACCATTGTGCCTCGTAATATCTGCTTCCAATCCGAAGAGAAAATTTAAAAGAAATCATACCTCATATTTCCACCGGTTTTTTCATAATTATTTTTATTCGATGCACTAAGTTTTTTCAGATAATTAAAATATTGTATCATATGGTAGCTATAAACACACCTGTCACTATGCTAACCAAGTTATTTTTCATTAAAATATACTTCTCGCACTCCTCAAATATCTGACGTCGTGTCTGAAAACATTCCAACTCCATCGCCATCTTGTCCCATTCTAATTATAACCCCACCACCTGCAACGTCGAAATAAGTAATGGTATGACTGCAGGCAGCACTGGTGAAGCGATTGACGCCATGAAAGCAGGTCTCCAAGGTCCAAACATATAGATCTAACGACAGCACAGCCCAAGAAACGGTGGCCATTAATTGACACCTTTGAGCGGCCGAGAAAAAGACGAGCTTATCACCTTCTCATGAGCCAATTCCTTGGTTGGCATATAACGAGCCCATGTGGATTCACAGGGGTTGAGTGGGCGATAGGATGTCTCAGATAAGGATCTCCAGAAAATAATTAAAATAATTTGAGATGTTGGTCACAAAGGAGAACGTATCTTTTGACAGGAGGAAAGTTCTATTTATAATGCAATTTTAAATGTCACTTCATGCTTCAAGCTTATGGTTGATAAATTGCTGCCAAAGTGGTTGGGTCCCAATTTGGATTGATGCAAAGAAAGACTTGTCCTTCAAAGGCCGTGAAGAGTCCTATTTGAAGACTTCTGCCATCAGTGCTTGAATAATGGCATCATTCATTACCAAAGGTATAACGTGGCACATCTGCATACATGACTAATTTTAGAGAAAATATATACTCGAGGACAAACAATATTCTTAGGTTATATTTGATGCATCATCGCAATTTTAAATGATAATATAAAGTATCTATAAGATAGGTTATCATTTATAAATCATTAGTAATATTAATTATTATGTTTGATATACACAGATAATGCAATGGTAATATTAATTACTGTGTTTGATATGACAAACAGATTACCAATCATATAACATCAAATTTTTAAAATATTTCTAAATTAAATTTATTAAAAATTTATATATTATTATATATTTGATTTAAAAAAATTATATTTATAAATGATAATGTTTAAAATTTTTGTATTTATAAATGATATTCGCAGTAAAATTTTTGCGGCGTGCCATAGCGCCGCTTAGCGGCGAAGATCCGCAGTCTGACTTCACGAAAGAGGGTGTGGCTCGGAACCTTCTGATACTAAGGTTTCAACGAGATCGTTAGAGAAGGTTGCGAGTAGAAAGCGATAAAAAAAGGTAATTTTATTAAAAACTAATTTATCATATGATCAAATCTCTGGTAATGCAGATAACCATTCCTGTGAGATAATCTAGATTACCACTACAAAATAGATTGATATTCATAATATGTACCAAATTAACATAGTTATCTAATGAGCCATATTTAAATTACAGGTAACCAAACGCTCCCATTACGGTCATGTTCCATGATTTAGAATATCTATAGCTCACAAACATAATATCTATAATTGAAATGAAAAAACTATTTGATCCTTTTTTCCTTGTTTTTCCGCAAAGTTTTTCCTCGTGTTCTGAAATTATTTCTTGGTTTCAGGTGTCATATTGCTTGGATTTTCTTCATGCTGTGCTTTCATCCGAGCTAAGTATATACATCAGTGACCGTGTTTTCGTGCTAGAAGCCAACCGGAGGTTCCTTGAGAGGGAGTGATGCTTGAAAGCTTGGAGCCCATGTGATGTGAAGCGATGCTTGGAGAATATATAGAAGAAAACCGGGCCTTGAGAATGACCTCAGAGAGGCTGAGAGCTGCACACATTTTTGTGAAAGCTTTTTGCGGCAGTGGGGTGGTAGCTTTCAAACGAGCAATGCAAGCCGGTGTGAAGCTCCACAGGACGGTGATGAGAAGATTCCCATATCTTTTATGTGTCGTAGCCCTCCCTTCTCCACGTTTTGTACTGTTTAGTCTAGCTGGTCGGCGATCCAACTAGGGGTGCAGCGAGGCTGGGTTGGCCCCGTACTTTGAATGGCCAAAAGCCCTTTGGATGAGAAAGAGGAGCGAACTCTCGAAGGAAGCAGAGTCAAAGAAGACCGACCGCAGCCAGCTAATCGTCGGCAATCCTGCCGGCCAACCTAAATAAAAGAAAAGGAAGAAAAATGCTGTACTTTGTTGGTCTTCCGTCGTTAATCATGTCCTGTATTTCTATTTCATAGGATTTACCACGGCTGGAGGACATTTTTCACCATGTGACACAGATGGAGATATGGTTGAAGCCTTTACAGTTTACATAAAAGATCAAGGCAAAAATATATTTTGATGCTTATAATGTATTATAAAAATGTAGTATTTCTGATATTTCATTAGATTATTGCATTGGGATGAAACATCAGCTATTCCATCCATTTTAGCTGAGATCCCATAACCCCATGATACCGAACAATAGGTTTGTAATATTATTAAAATAAAACAAAATAAAGTTTAAGGACTAAAAGTATATTTTACTCAAAGATTAATTGGGGCCAGAGTTTAAAGTTTTAAAATGAAAAAAAAAAATGAAAAATCAAATTTAGAATAGAAAATGAAATTTAAAACGTGACAAAATATGCCCATGAGGTATATTTAGGATTAATTCAATTGTATTTAGTGATAGCAACTGATTAATTCAAATGCTCATGGTGAATTAATTTCAAAACTTTTACATACGGAGAAAGATTAAGGCAAACCACCGATCCACCAGAGATACCAATGGCTTAATCTACAACGGTAATATTATCGTAAATTCTGAATGCCAAAAGGACCAAACAAAAAAAAATCTTGCAGAATATTAGCTTTATATTATTTTTTAATGAACACATACAATTCAAAGAAAAATTTCTAAATCACAGATCTTTTATTTGGGTGGCCACCACCTTTTTTTTGACAGGTCTCAAACTATGACTACAAAGTCTTAAAAGCAAACAAACTTCCGATCCCTATCAGAATCTAAGAGTAAAACTTGGTTGGCCTTGGCCTTCCATCGGACTCAAGGGACTATTCCTACCCATTTCCAGTGAGGAGAACCATAGAATCTGACTTCCTTGTGAAAGGACCAAGGCCTCCTCCTCTCCAAGGAATATATCTACTTTCCAGCAAAAACGAGAAGAATGATGAAAGAGAACTGCAAATAATGAAGTGGGGACCTTGGAGAGGTCTTGTTCATTTGCTAAAATCCTCGATCCGACTTCTCGGTTCCACATGGCTTTTCTCCTTGTACCTCTCAAATTGCTGAATTCCAACGCAGATTCCTTGAGGAAAACGTGCTGGTCCTTGGTGGCTGTCATTCTTTGAGGTTTTGGATTATGTGATCCCCAACCCAACGTCTACAAAAATCCCCACCATGGCACCACCAGCAGGTTAAGTTAGAGTGCTTAAAAATTCACAAAGCAGTGATGAAAGGTCAACTCCTTGCCTCTTTCAGACTGGCCATTTCATGTTCCATTGGCAAGCAGCAATGACCTCAAAGTCAGCCAAGATGATGCATACCGTCCCGTTCCCTACCAAAGAATTCAACTGATAGTCATCCAAAATGAAAGTTCAAAACCTCTGCAATCCATGTCAATTGTTAAGTGGAAGCTGTGTCACATATTTGCAAGTGCTTCATCCACTTTCCACAACTTCTAAAATCCTGAAAGGTCAACAGTAATTTATATTTGATTAGTTCTGCACTCAATACATGGTGATGGTTCTTGTGATAATGATTTGCTCAAATGTTGTGAGATGATGCTCATGGAATTTGGAATGAACAAGAAAGAAACGCATGTTTATTCGTGCACAGTTTCAAAGCATAAACAATCAAAAAAACAAATATCATGATGACAATGTGATGTGAGGCAAAAATACATCCATGTTTTGCATTTCACTACAAAATTAGAAAGACACATGGTGGTGGGAGATATTTCTTTCCAGGGCATTGGCAAAGGCATGGAGTGCTTGCATAACAGGCCGACAGAAGTAATTTATGAAAAATCTACAGATAAAAACAACTTTCATTAACAATCTCAAACAAACTACAGAAACATGAAGTTTCTAAGGTGGTGGTGAACTGTTTCATGTGTTCATCTGGGCATGGTTGCTGAACTAACTGCTCTTCTTTGTATATTGGATCTTATCTACGTTCTCAAAACCAACCCGCCTCTTGTGTGTTTGACCACTAAATTGACATATTGGATCTGCTCCATGTTCCACAAATCAATTATTTTTCCAAATGAATGGTGTAGTAAATCACAAAGTAATATTTACTTTGTTTTTTCTGCTAGCTGGCATCCAATAAAAGGCAATGCACCATGAATCCCATAAGCATTTTATAATAAAATTGTAGTCATCTTTAATTATGGAAAGTTAAATGGATCCAATCATTATAATGCTCATCCAACACTTAGGGTTTTCTGAGAACCAAGGAAACCAATGCTGCTTTACCTCTGGAAAAAGGCGGGTACATATGGTAACAGAATCATTACCGGGCCGAGAATATGACACTATGACGTGACTTTGGTATAATACAGAGCCACAATTAGTTTCTAATGACATGATCTAAAGATAATTAACATTTCAAAGGTGAAGAAGAAAACATATTCTGCAGACAAAAGATTACACTATCCACTCAAATTCAGGCATCTTTACAGTTCAGTAGGATCCATCTTTCAATAGAAACTATGCCTTTTTATGAAGTTAGTTAATGCACTAAATTAATGAGTTCTCAAAAACAATTTCAAAGTCATATGAAAGAAAGTGTAAAGATCTGTGATAGCAAAACTTATATGTAGATATCAAGCATGAACAGGTTGAAAAAAGGTGGAGGGTTGAAGTTAGGCTGACAACAAATAATAAAAAAGCATGGAGGCATCAGTAAGAACAATGTGATGCAGAACTAGTTGAGATGGTATGGATATGCATAAAGAGAGGCACTCCAATTTTAAGGATTTTTAAGAGGGGGAAGAGAAGACCTAAGTAACATGGATGAATTTTGTGAACAGAACACTGGAAAGTTAGTATGACATCAGAGTTGGCCCATAATATGGATGTTCAGCGAATGTTTTATAATCAAGGACCCCACTGCTTGAGACAAGGATAGATATTTATAGTTATGGTACTTGGGTACAGAAAGGAGGTTGTTCCAGCATAGTTATAATCAAGAACCCACCATGGTTCGCCAACCAACATTTCTGGCAACAATAATGGTGTTTACATGACCAACGCCATCCCTCTAGGCATGCATGCTTGTAACTCAACTGGTGCTGCTGCCACACTGTCACATTAAGAGTTGCCACATTGTTGCATGAATCGCATGACAAATGCAAAGCCAATAATTTATAGGTACCCGGAGACCTCAACAAAGGCTGCAATTTGCTGGCCATATGTCTGTGTGAGCTAGGCTAGCATCACTCCAATTTTTTCCTTAAGCAAAGTTCCCAATAAAAACATTTCATTAAATTTAATTATTTAATCAACAGGCGCTTATACATGCTCTCAATTTCATTAAGGGATTTTCAGAAGGTTGCTGCCTATTTGCACCCTTAAGTTTCCCAGTTAGTCACTCATGTGTCCATTAATGTTTTTACATGGAGCCTCCATAGATCTTGAAACTGGTTGTAGTATAGAAACTTTCTTTAATCTATGGTACACAGGCAGGCACGCACGCGTGCATTCTCCTAGACCAGACTTTTCTAGTGATGAGTAGCACAAGATTGGATCATTCAATCATTAATAGAAGTAAGAGAAAGCTTCACGATTCAAGAGCGCATATTGGCTATCCTTGTAGCTAAATATAACGATGACATGGTGGATCGTCTCCTATACAATGAACCCATTGAGACATGTAAAGGAGTTATCTATATGCTTAAAATTTGTGCACCATCAATCTCTAATGCAAAGCAGACTACACAATCATCATGACACTAAGAAGATATTTCTCATCCCTCAAACTCTTTTTAGTTCAGTTGGAGAAAAAAAATAGAATATTGTTAACTTAGATACTTCATGTATCCTGTATTATTGTGGAGGAGTTAGATGTTGGCCATCTTTAGAAGAAATGTGCCATGCAAAATGATCTTTGGTAGAAGTGTTAGGTTGGAGATGTTAGGTGCTTGATCATTTTAAACCCTAGAGAGTTCTTGTTCTTGATCTGTATACTCAACTCAACTTAACTCATCTAAGCATTTTCCCGACTACATGGGGTCGGTTACATGAATATGCTTCCTCCACTCTACTTTATTAAGGATTAAGTCGACACTCAAATTACAAATAGTTATATCTTTCTTAATTATTTCTTTCCATGTTAGTTTAGCTCTAACTCTACCTCTATCATTACTATGGATTGTTAAAAAATCACTTTTTTTTAATGAAGTATGTAAAGGTCTTCGTTGTATATGTCTAAACCATCGCAATCGGTTTTCTCTCATTTTATCTTTAATTAGGGCTACCTTTATCATTTCTCCTATATATTTATTTCTAATTCTATCTTTTAAAATTTTACTACATATCCATTTTAACATATGCATTCCTTACTTAATTTATTCACATATTATTTCAGTATTGCCCAACAATTTGTTCCATATAGCATATCTGGCCTAATAGCGGTTTTATAAAATTTTTCTTTCAATTTTAATAGGATGCATCGATCATATAATGCTCCCGAAGCACTCTTCCATTTAATTCATCATGCTTTAACTCTATAATTCACATCTTCATCTATTTCACCTTCTTGCTGAATAATTAATCCCAAATACCTAAATTTTTCACTTCGTGATATCTCTTGGCTTGCAATCTTCACTGTCTTTTCATTTGTATTTCTACTTTCACTAAAATTACATTTCATGTATTCAGTTTTAGTTCTACTAATCTTGAAACCTTAGATTCTAAAGCCTTTCTCCAAAACTCTAGCTTAGCATTTACTTCAAATTTAGTTTCAACAATCAACACTATATCATCTGCAAATAACATATACCATGGGATATCATCTTGAATATATTTGATTAATTCATCCATAACTAGTGCAAAAAGATACAGACTTAAGACATATCCTTGATGTAAACCTACAGTAATTGAAAACTCACTAGTTTCTTCTATTATTGTTTTAACAATAATTATTGTTTTATCATACATATCTTTTATCAATTCTATGTACCTTTTGGTATTTCTTTTTTTCTCTAAAACTCACTATATTATTTTTTTAGGTACTCTATCACATGCTTTATTTAAATCAATAAAGACCATATGAAGGTCTTTTTTTTCTTTTTCTTATAGCTCTCCATCAATATGCTTAATAGATAAATAGCTTTTATGGTCGACCTTTCAGGCATAAATCCAAATTGATTACTTAACACCAAAGTTTCGACTCTTATTCGATTTTCTATTACTTTCTTCCATAATTTCATTTATGACTCATCAACTTAATCCTCATATAATTTGCACAGTTTTGAATATCTCCTTTATTTTTGTATATGGATATTAATATGTTTTTTTTTCAATCATCCAATATTCTTTTAGTTGCTACAATTCTATTAAATAAATTGGTTAACCATATGACTCCAATAATTGCTACAATCTTGTTTTTGATTTATATCATAACTTTATGCAAGATGTACCACATCAACACAAGTACTTGGGTTCTCCAAAAGGCCTGTACAACATAGGCCAAATGGGTTGTAAAAGATGTTTTATTGAAGTAACTTCTTTACAAGTTCAGCGTTGGCATTCTAGGTACTAGCACATTGTACACTGGCAAGTAGCTTAGAATAAAAGTTGACCTAAATTATTATGGGTAATAGTTGCACTAAAAATAAAAGTACTTTGAAAAGAAAGGCTAGACCGTAATTCAGCATGTTCACCTTCTCATAAAAGGGTTGTAGAGTGAGCTAGAAGGATTGACGGAGGATAATAAAGATTGTTATTACAAGCTTGCACCAAGAGCATTGACAAAATATACTCCAACAAAAGAGGAAAGCTACACGTATTGAGGAATGGTCTCACATGAGTTAGGTTAGGGATTCTAGTTGGTTTCACATACTCTTGGGCCCATCTACCAAATGGCTTAAACTTTTGGGTTGGACTTTAATGATATCTATGTGAAATATGGAGCTTAATGGCATAAACATAACAGATCAAAAGAATACCTGGAAGGTCCTCAAATTGTGAATCGCATAATATCAGTATATGAATATGCATATACAAATGTAATTATGCAAGCACATGGCGTCCATTGCAGCTGTTAAAGCTCAAGTCTTGTCCATCAATGCCAAAAGGCATTTTGCCTATAAATTACACTATACCTTCAAATTGCATTATACCTTCAAATATAAACATCAAGGCAGATGGGATAACAAGTGGAGTCATACCAGTACCAATATAATATTAATGACTAGTTGCTGCAATGCTATGTGTCTTCGTGTTGGTTTAAAACTTTAAATAATATTGCATAAAACATAGTTTCTAGTTAGCATTAGATGAAATACATAAAGCAAAAATTGCACCTTTTTTGATTGACAAATCCATGAAAACAAACATTGCAAGATATGTGAATGATGTAGTTTCTCTTGACAACTTCAAGACATTTATAGCGTACCTAAACAAGCTCCATGTAGGCCATTTGCACATTGTCTCCCCTTCTGGTAGAGCTCTGATGAATACAGAGTACCCTAAATTTCTATCACCATATCTGTCCTAAACCTCTGTGAACAAGGTGTAGACCATTTGCTTCCATATATAAAGCCCAGCACCCGTCTCTTTGTAATGGAGGGATCCATACATTGCCAGTGTTATTGCCTTACCTACATATTTTCTTATTGCACTTGCCCTTGCTCTAGCAGTTTGTTCAAGCATGCTTCAACAACTGTGTTGTAAGGCAATGTGGCAGAGCTTTCTGCTGATCTGGAGACCTGTGAGCTTTGGGACACATTTTCGATGTCTCATTGCATAGAATTTGCTCCCACTGTTGATGTAGCTGAATCCTTGCTCAAAACTGTCATTTTCCGTACAATTTAAATAAAAATAAGCATTTAATCCAATTCTGAGCAGAAAATGACAAATAGATACTATTTTGATACTTTTTTTTTTTTTGCCTTCCCTGCATCCCCTGCTTCTGCACATCATACCAACATAACATTGGCCATATCTATAACAGAAAAATAATTCTTCTGCTGTTCTCAATCATCTTCACATCCTCTTAAAATAAATGGAAATTTCAAAGATAGAAAGTTAAAAGGAATAATTCAGGTGTAGGAGAGAAGCTATTAAATAATGCCATCAGAAAACAAGATGGTCATCAATCTCAACATTCTTGTGTAACAAGAAAGCATCTATTTGAGTTCAGAGGTTTGTCATTCTTCATTAGTGCAATTAGATTGAAAAGAAACATAGTTCAGATAACTGAAGCAGCAGATCCATTTATTAAATTCACTGACAAACTTTGATCTGGCCTGTGTCTAGAACTAGGAATTTTTACAACCACATAATTGATAAAGAAAAGAAAGGGTAGCAGAATTTTAGAAAGAGAGACTATGATAGATCAAGGCCCGTGCTTGAGATTTTTTTGATCAGCCATAAAAGATTATAGATTCAATAGATGTTACACAAATATCATCATATTTGTTAAAACAGATAGACAATCATGATTCTTGTTGTTTATAGCAAGCACACAGGGACAACTAGATATATTAAGAGGTTATCCAAAACTATTTTAGCACCTACCAGAGGTGTCCAATGCCATGGAATATGAATTTGAGTACTTTTTCTAAATTAAGCTTTGTTGATTGATAAGAAATCCTTATCTGTACTTATAAACAAGCAAGAGAAGCAGATTTTCTAGTCCACCATTAAACAAAGCAATTAAATACCAAGTGGCATTCAAATTCTCTTATGGTATTTTTTGAACATAGTTTACAAACTACACTTCCATGCAAGTGATGTGGAATACATGGGTTTTGTCCTTGAGCTATTAGACTCGAAGATCAAACCTTCAGATTATCCTAACTTGGGTCAACCACTCTAAAGCCACTAGTTGTTGATGGGGCAAGCGGCTCAACATCATCTATAAGTCGTCAAATTCTGTTAGATAGGCAGAATATTCTGTGACCTCCATAATATTCCATTTCAAATAAAGTTTTCCATCTAGATTAATGGATAGTCTTTCTCCAATAAATTCACGGTAAAAGATAGAAAGTCGAAAGCAATCACCTGGAGAAACATAGATTTCCATCTCATGTTACTAAACGGCAATTTATTTCATTAAATCATATACATATATGTACTAAAAGCTATCTCTTTGTTATCATTCATATATCCTGAACTAGGTATATGCCCATGCCACGCATGGGTGCCGGAAGACAAGGTAAACTTTCTCAAGTTTACTATATGCCAGAAGATAAGGTAAACTTTCTCAAGTTTGCTACACATATAATATTAGAATAGATGTGTGAGACTTTTATCGCAACTATTTTGCAAACCTATGTATTATCAGCCCATCTTGCAACTTGAATATGTGGGAGACCAAATAGTTAATACTAAATTAGACACTAGATTAGAATCCTGGTCACTTAAATCGTTTCAAGAAGTCCATAATTTTTGTCCTTTTTTTTTCAAAATTCAGAATTCAATAACCCTCATCTAGCTCAGAAAACAGCAACCAACATGTGGATTCACATCAGGTAAAGAGAATGGAGACGCGACGAGGTGAATGGCAACCTGACCGCACGTATCATATCTGCCATCTAAACTGAATCCTTTCAATAAATATGCATGCAAGAATGGAGAAGAATGATCATTCTCTGCAGTACAAAAACTTAATGGAGACCACACAACACAAGGAATCAATGCTAAATCAGCATCATCCAATATTTAACTGTAGTAATTGAGATAAATTATGACACCAAATGCGCATAGAAGTAAATAACTTAGACTAAACAAGAATCGGTTAATCTCTTCTCTCACTCTGGACTTTCCTGTTTTCAAGAAATGCATATTCGCAAATATAAGTAACCGAAATTACGGGACCAATAATCCGGAAAATGCTTCCAATTCGAGAGTTCTCAGACATTTCAACAAACATAAACAAACCACCACAATCAATACAACTTCATTCAGCTTATATTAAAATTTCACCACAATTAGCTAAAAAGAGCAGCGAAATCGAGGTAGAAAAGAGGAACAAAAGCAGTAGCATCATTTACCGGAGGCGGTAGAGAGAAGAGGAGTCACGGGAGCAAAAGCCCGAAGAAAGACCGCAGGCACCTCGCTTCTCCGAGGCTGGACCATAGCCGTGATGACGAAGCGAACGGACGCGAGGCGAGGGGACGGAACGGAGGGCGGTGCGAAGCGACGCCATGCTCCACGGCGATGCAGACACCGCCGCCGAGGGAGAGGAAGAGGCCGCCATTAAAGATTTCGAGAGGGTCGTCTGCGCTTCGCTCTTCATTAGGAAAACGCGTTTTCCCTTGCATTCCCCTTACGTTTCCAACGTCGTTTCCCAATGGAGATGACGTTTTGGTAATTGAATTTAGTTACGATACTCCGCGGAGCAGTCTGGGACCTCCCATCCATAAAGGCGAGACGATCATAATTACCATTTTACGGAGCGCAATTCTGTTGCCCTTTTGATTTTACCACCATCTCTGTCCTACGGCACAAGGAGACCGCTCCCATTGAAACAATCAAATGATCAATCAACACGCGGCACGCAGAAGGGTGCCCTATCGAGATCGGGCCCAAAGAATTGGGTTGTGGCGTGAAGGAGATCTGTGTCTCGCGGAGCAGCGTAAGCGGGCACTACTAGGCTCCGGCCCCACGGGGCCAGGAGGGTTTTCGAGCATGCGTTGGGTCTGAAGGGGGGCGCGTGCGGGCGATGGTAAGCGTGCTTCGATTCCGAGGTCTTCTTATAGCTCCCAGCAAGGGCCGAGGCGGTCCGGCACTATCGCGCGGCCGAGCCCCGTCTGCTTCGCACCGCCTCGCTTCCGATCTCGCGCTCGCTCTTGCTCGTCGTCGGTTCTGCGCGAGAGGTGGGATGGAGGCGGAGACGACCACCTATACGTTCGGGCCGTACAAGATCGACCGCAGCGAGGTGTTCTACTCCACCCCGCTCTCGTTCGCCATGGTCAACCTCAGGCCTCTTCTCCCGGGTACGCTTCTTCCTTCTTCCTTGATTCGTCTAAACTTTTATATAGAAAATTTAATTTATATTAGAAAGAAGTCTTTGAGAACTATTACAATAAAAAATCGTTGTCATGGAGGGTTTTTTTTTTTTTTTTTTCAATTGTAAATCTAATTAAAAGTACTTCTTTTAACACCTAGACCAAAAAGTCTTGTGAATGTTCTGTTGATTTCAGCTGTCTCTCTTGTTAATGCATACATATCTATTGAATCATTCTTTCCTCCCTTTTACTGTCTCTTCTAATCTTTTTCCTCTAAATTTTTGCAGGTCATATCCTTTTCGTCAAGGAACTAGTTCATTCATCTCCATTAGAAGAGTTTGATTGAGGTTATATGTATGCATGATTTGTTGTGGGACGTACAAATGCATTCGTTGAACTACTTCAATGTTTCTCTATTATTACTGGTCAAATATAAATCCTTTATGGCACACTATTTATAGACACCTGCATGCATATAGGGATTGGCCAACTTTCAGATTTGAAAACAGCTTATTTAACTAGCATCACACTGCTTATCCTTGTATCTTTGGATATCTGTGATTGCATACAAGGATGCAAACAACGACACTATGAAACTTGCATGAATGCATTCTTACATATGTGTGTGTGATGGATGCATCTACGACATTTTTGTGTATATGTCAATGGTGTGCCGGTGAGCCTTTGGTTCGTAAATACTATGTATGAGGCTGTTATGTGAACATTCTTGCAAGACACTTGTTTGAAAGTTTGAACTTAGCACTGTCTACATGTGCTTGTATGCCCAAGGCGTGAAGTGAAGCGCTTTGTTGATCTCAATGCTGATGAGATTAGTGATTTATGGCTCACCGCAAAAGAAGTTGGTGGCCGGCTTGAGCGTTATCATGGGGCATCCTCACTGACATTTGCTATCCAAGTAAGAAAATTAGATTTCACTTCGATCATTGTTATGCATTATATAATTTTCATTATGTTTAATATATTGCGTTCTTCTGTGATTATCATCTGTCTTGACATTCTTGTAGGTATTTTAAGCATTCATTCTAGATTATTCTTGGGTTGTCATTTTGTCTCTTAGTTAGTAGAACTATGATAAAGCATAAAAGTTACTACCTTCGGCCCTCTCTTTTCCATTTATATTCTTCACTCTCATATGAGTATTTTCTTTTAAGCTTTATAGGATGTACACAAGAAAAAATTAGATATTAGAGTATGGTATAGTCTACATAACATTATTTGAGATGTATTGAGCTGCTTCTCTGTTATTGCTAGCTTATTTTCTTATTATGTTTGCTCCTCTGTTGCTTTGAAAGTTTAATTTATGGGTATATAAATGTATAGCACTTTTCCTTTTCAACCTTGAAGACTTGAATCAGGTAATTCAACAATATGGTTATGGCCCATCCATAAATGTCATCCTTGATTTGCTTAAATGGAACTCCATAAAAAATTTAACTTGGATATATTCACAGGTGAAGCCTTACACGAAAATTGAAGTCAGACCTAATATGCTAATTCATATGTGAATAGCTCATTTTGAGCTATTGAGATTCTCTTTCTTCCTCTTTCATCAATGATAATTTCGAACTTGCTAACTTGTTGTAAATTATGTCTTCAATATCTGCTAAGATTGGGTGTACTGTGTTTCTGGGCTCCAGTTCTGAATGTTATACAATGACCAAGATTTGGTGAGCTTTTAATATAATGGTAAGAGCTAGGGGTCTAAATAGATGGTAAATGAGTGTTTGGAGATGTTGCCATGTATATAACCTTGTTGAAGATAAAACTATTGAATCATTAGCTGTCAGCTTCTGCTACCTTTAAATGCTTACTTGGTTTAATATGTACATTTTGTTGGGATTTCATCCAGCCCATATGTTTGGCCTAATTCATCTATAAAATGATCTAGAAGTATTGCTGTATGTGGGGGGGATGATTTGTTCATTTTAGTGCCCCACAATTGTCAGACAGTTACTCTAAGCAGACAATAGCATGCACCGTAGACTATGCCTCCTGTCACGCCCCAGACCCAATAATTTTGAGCTAGGGTGACAACCCGCCGCGTGCCGGGCACGCAAGGCGTCCCGAAACATGACACTGAGTTCAATAAAAGCAATAACCTATATATCATTCAAGTCCATGTCTTTTATACAATCCATAACTAAAGATTTGGGCTACAAGCCCTACACATAAGCATTACAGGGGTTACATCAACATATGAATCCACTTTATAGAAGCTCCAACGAACCCATGGTTCCTTACACACCACAATGATAAAGTCTGGGCATCAAGCCCTACACATATATATATTGGGGCTACAACGAAATAATGATCTGGCTTATTTACTAGAAGATCCATCACCCCAAAATCCATCTTCAGCCTCGTGGCTCTGATAAAAACATTGTAAGGATTTTGTGAGCTTACTCTCAGTAAGTAAACCATGTTATACAGTCCAATCATAGCATAGCAATCAATGAGCATATAAATAATCTGCATGCATAAACATTTCACAAATACTCAAACATGTAATGTAAGTAAACTCATCATTGTTATATTATATCATATGTGTCCCAAGGCCCTGCAATGCCCCATAACAAAGGAGAGCCGTGGTGGCACATATAAATATAATTCAAATCATTTGCACTCATCATTGTTGTATTATATCATGGCAAATTATCAGTGCATATAAACAATTCATTGTCATATTATATTATATGTGTCCCACGGCCCTGCAATGCCCCATAACAAAGGAGAGCCGCGGCGGCACATATCAATATAATTCATTCTTTTGCATTCACAATCATTCCATTATGCAATGTAAGTATTATATCATGCGTGTCCCACGGCCCTACAAAGCCCCATAACAAAGGAGAACCGCGGCGGCACTTATGAATATAATACCAATCATTTGCATCCATAGCCGTTCAATTATATTATATAAGTAAACCCACTGTTTATACTCTCAATGGTAACTGTAAATGTGACCCACGGCCCTGCAATATCTCCATAATGTACCAACCTGCATCCCTCCTACTGAAGTAGGGTCGAAATGCCATAATGTATCAACCAGTATGCCCCCTACTGAAGTAGGGTCGAAATACCATAATATATCAACCGGTATCCCCCCTACTGAAGTAGGGTCGAAATACCATAATGTATCAACCGGTATCCCCCCTACTGAAGTAGGGTCGAAATACCATAATCTATCAACCGGTATCCCCCCTACTGAAGTAGGGTCGAAATACCATAATGTATCAACCGTATCCCCCCTACTGAAGTAGGGTCGAAATACCATAATGTACCAACCGGTATCCCCCCTACTGAAGTAGGGTCGAAATACCATAATATATCAACCGGTATCCCCCCTACTGAAGTAGGGTCGAAATACCATAATGTATCAACCAGTATCCCCCCTACTGAAGTAGGGTCGAAATACTAGGATATAACATGATAAAGGAGAGCCGCGGCGACACATAACAGTACCTCACACCACATCAATACATCAATACATCAATCATGTAGCAAAACAGTGGATTATACTTACTGGATAATATATCACATTAATTTCATAATAACTGCATCTCTCATGCATAGCAACAGCATCTCTCATGCATAGCAACAGCATCTCACATGCATAGCAACAGCATCTCACATGCATAGCATCCACACATGAAATCATAGTACATCTACTTACACAATTAGCCAATAACAATTCACAATTTAACTACGCATATCCTGAAATAACTTATTTAATAACTGATAACTGGTTTACTTACCTTCGCACGCAATTCAATAGATATATCAGCTAATCAGATGTCGGGATACCTACAGGATCATTTTACACAATTAAATGATTAAAATCTGGATAATGAAATGATTCCTAAGACTCTACCCTAACCAATCCACGGGCCCAACTTCGGACTCGAATATCTCTCACCATACTCACTCAAATGGGGAAGTAAAATCATCCCCAGAAACTAGATTCAACCTAGATTCCAACCATATAATTATTTTATATTTTTCGGCCCGTTACAGGGCCCAAAAACTAGCCCAAACTCAGCTCATAGGACGGCCCAAAAGGCCTGAACCGGCCGGCCCAGCCGGCCCGGTTCGATCCTAAACCACCCGATCCCCTGTTTCACCGAACAGGGGACGGGAACGTGGCCGGCGGCCGGGGCCGCCGCCGGCCAAATTGAGGGTGGCCCGGCCGCCGGTGGCCGGGCCAGAGCCGGCCGCCGCCGCGGCCGGCCGCCAAACCATCTCTCCCTCCCTCAATTTCTCTCGTTCTCCCAAACTCCTCCGCGCGGCACGGAACCGTGCCGGCGGCACGGCCGGCCACCTTGGCCGGCCGGACCTCCACCGGACGCACGCCCGGCGCCGGTGGAGGCGACAGGCCAACGATCGGGCCCGGCGAGGCGGCGAGCACGCCGCCGGGCCCGAACCAACCGACGGAAGCCGAACCGGCTTCCGCCACCGCGCGAGAGGAGGGCCAATTGGCCCTCCCTCTCCTCTCTCTCTCCACCACTACCCCGCCGGACGCCTCCCCCGGCGCCGGCGGGGTCGCCGGCCAAGGCTCAGGCCCGGCGCGGCGACGAGCACGCCGCCGGGCCTGAACCAAGGGGATCGGCCGGTTCCTCATCTCTCCCTCTCGCTGGTTCTCTTTCTCTCTCTCTCTGGTTCTCTTTCTCTCTCTCTCAGGCTCTCTCTCTCTCGTTCTCTTCTCTCTCTCTCAAGCTCTTCTCTCTCTCTCAGGCTCTTCTCTCTCTCTCTCTCTTTCTCTCTCTCATGCTTTCTCTCTCTCTCTCCCTCTCTCTCTCTCTCTCTGAGAGGCAGGGGATTACCTGATGGAAGCGGATGCCCGGATGATGGAGGAAGTCCCCCCTCCATCATATAAATAATTCCCTACGCAACGCTTCAGCTCAAGGACTCGGAAACCCATAAGACGCGACTCGAGAATCCAAGCGGCATACAGGGAACTTAAATGTTATAATAACACCAGGTGCCACCCCAATTAATACAGAGAGTTAACCTCCCCCACTATTAAATTTCCGGGGGTTTACACCTCCTCTTTCCTTGATTCCTGTCATTCTGCTTCTTCATCCTTTTCTTTTCCTTTTCTTTATGTCTTGTAAGCTTAATCCTTGCGTATGTCTCAAAAACTTTTCTTCTTAGAGTGTTAGTGGGCAGTGAGGTTACTTGATCCAATATCAAGTATTTATTTAGTGATCTTGAGTGCCCATGCTGTATTTAAACATTCTTGAGGCTAGATCATTTATTGGTCTAGCTTTCTTGGCTACACCATATTTCACTGTCTGTTTCCTTAGCTTGTTCTCCATGTACCTCCTCTTTCCTTTATCTTTTTTACCCCAGTTTTCCTCGTAAAAGTAAGTTATTATCACTGCATCAAGAAGTCTGAAAGCTGATTACAGTATAGTAACTTGGCAACTTGTCTGACTCTTTGCATCTATGATACTTCTAGGTGTTGACATGGTCACAAAGTGAGTCAGCATTGTGCATTCTCTCATAGAAAGCAAATTGTCTGTTAGCTATTTTCTTTTAGTATCAAGTATTTGTCTTTCATGTTTGATGTCACCGGTCAAATCAGCATTTGCAGAGGCCCAGCTTGGCAAATGTTGCTGATGTGGCAAGATGATGTGGAATTTCCCAAGTTGTTAGGGAATCTTACAGCATTTCCTGGGTCATTGTTGTTTAGTGAGCAGGCCATGTAGGTTTTCTAGTCACACCCATACGACAATGACAAAATTGGTCTTGGCATAAGCACTTGTAAAGCTCACTAAAACTTGGAAAGTACAGGTATTATCAGAATCTGAAAAAAATAGAAGACATTACACATAGTTTTATTAACCTTTACATGTTTGAGTGCTGGATAACCTTTGGTTCAACATATTGGGTTGAATCTGAATAGCTGTTTGCATGCTAGCCACACCATCCTCTGACGTTTTGCTACTTTTCAGAATAATGTTTGAGGGGTTGGTTATGCTGTTATTACTTGAATCACTTGGTAGACTTCATGTACAGAAATAACCTAGTTATACTTCAAGGGGAGAATGCATGGTATATATGAGAATAATAATTATACATCAAGTTGTCTACTCATCTGCTGTATCCTTGAGGGTGGGTGGTGCTTGTTTGAAATTTCTTTGCCCTAATACATCTTCAATATATCTGATTATGATTTGAGGATTTTGGCAACCCTTTTCTTGTTAAACTCAAATGCATCCTTTTCATTGGCACCTCAGGATGGACCTCAGGCTGGACAGACAGTTCCACATGTGCACATTCACATTCTCCCTAGGAAAAGGGGGGATTTTGAGGCAAATGATGAAATTTATGATGCAGTAAGAACTTTTTTTTTTCTTTTGTGTGCAGCAATTTTCAACTTGTCCAGTTGATTTGAGTTGAGCCTTATCTTTAATTGATCTTTCAATAGATGGATGAGAAAGAGAAGGAGCTGAAGGAGAAACTTGATCTTGACAAGGAGAGGAAAGACAGAACATCAGAAGAAATGGCTTGTGAGGCTGATAAATATCGACCCCTGTTCTCATAGGAATCTCGGTTATCACATTGAATATGGTATATTTTCATTAGACATTTTTGATATTGATTTTACACATCTACTTCTTTGTAATGATTCTAAAGTTGTCATTATTGGGTGTCATTATGGAAAATTATTTCTTCAGCATTAGTTTCTATGCTTCAACCTTGCCAATTGATCTGCCATTTGCCAGGTGAGATATCACTTTGACACTAATGTAAGGGAGATATGAGGAAGGTGATCGGAACATTACATCATTTTTATTGGGATACATCATTTTTATCCGGATGCATGGAATCATTACAAAAATCCACTACCAAAATTGCAAGAGGTTGTTGTATTTGTATTTGACTAATTATTACTCCAGTGGAACAAAATAATTGTTCTGGATTGTATTTAAACCTCTGTTGATGTCTTAGGAGATCGCATTCTCCTGTTCAAAGAATGTTGCTTAGCTGCTGAATGTATTTTTTTGTATGGTTTATGTTATCACTTTCTCGATGGAAAATGCTTTCTGGCCCGCACGGTTTCACATGGCTATTTAAGTGGTTTACCTCGAGTTCGTTAAACAATCTAAATGTGACATTCATCTTTTTACAGTCTACATTGGATGAACTTCACAACCAGTCTGCATTGGATGAACTTCACAACCCCACATACTTTCCATGCTGTCAGATCTTTCAGCAGAACAAACCTGGACCAAAATGTGAGACATAAAAGTCATCATAACTTGTTTCAGAATCATGACTCATAACTGAGCAGAAGTCTTACAAGAATTGCAAGGAACTCTTTACATTTTTGTGTTTTTTTTTTGTGATATAAATGAGAATGCTACAATGCCAAGTTACATACATTTATTAGAGATCAATACTGCGATACGAGCGTGAGGATCTTATCATCCAAATAATCTGACATTTCAAACTATAACATTTATCTCATGTTTGAGCTTCTTTTTGAGATTTGTTAACGCAGCATCAAGTTATCCTCCTCCTCGAGTAAAGCTAATTATGCGGTTCAAGACGATCAATATGATCGATTCAGCTTGAAAGAACGTAAGGAAAAAAAACTACAAATTTATTTGGACAGGGGAGGCAAAAGCTGGAGATCCAATCCTAATTATTCTTACACCGATCGAGTTAAGGTTTTATAGTTTCGGTGGTGAGATTGAAGATATATGGAAAAGCAACATGATTATTGAGTTGCACCAGTGTCATCGTCTATCTTGAATATTAATGCAGTGGGGGTAATACAGTGAGGCTCAACAAAGTTCCAATTAAAATTTGAAAAAGTGGGTGTGGTGCAGCTCGCGCGCATCACGCATGGTGATTGGTACATGCTCACATGTCAAGAGCAGGAATAATTTTTTTCATTTTGATACGCGCACTGCACGCCAATAATAACAGAAAGACTTTCGTAAAATTTGTGAATCATGGGCTGAATAGGTTTACTGGATCAACTAGCTTAGTAAGTGTCTTACAACAATAACAAGAACAATAATAGAGCCATGATCCCAAGCTTAAGGATCTTCTACAGTGTCGAGGCATGCTTCATTGTTGAGTTTTGATGGAAACAAATGCAACAATGCTAAGGAAAAGTCTTCCTGCATTGTTGATTGGCTGCATGTGTTAAGGATAATTTTATCTTTTCGTGCATCGTATGTGCAACTTGCATGCGCACGTGATCAATCAGCGCGCGTATACGATGCGGAAGCATGCGGTGTAAGGGCGCATGCACCGTGCGCATTGATTAGCCACGCTCGCATGTTGCCGCGTGTGTCAAGTACAATTTTATTTTTTTGCGCATTGCATAGATAGTCCATACACTGCATGGTCAATCAGCACACATGGTGCTTGCGCTTCTGCACTGCATACGGTGTAGAAAGACTCTCTCTTAATGCTAATATCATTGCATCCGATGGTATGATTGTATTAGTGCCCATGCAAATGCCAAATAAGTGAAGCATGCATTTATGTGAAATAGATATTGAACAAATTAATGTCAACCTCAAGGGAAATAAATTTTTTGAGGAGATGGCATGGAACATCATAGGAGTGGGTTATGGAACAAAGTTGGCTGAAACTAGTAGAAGATATAGTGCCTTAGAGAATGTCATGGTTAAAATTTGTGCAATGATCCCTTGGTGATTCCAACTGCAGTTGGTGGCACGGGTGGCTAGCATATGAACCTATCAGAACTGCTACATTAAAAGATTGGATGGGAGATAAAGAAGTGGCTCCATTATTACAATGACGTTGGCCATGATGATGAAAAAAATATGTAAAAGGCTGTAAAAAATAGCCGTGTAACAGTTTCTGCCACCTCCCTATTTAACTTGAATTTGTTTGACACCGGTCTATTAATTCTTTCTCAATGAGGTAATGCGACATGTTTTCTCCCTGATGAAACGTAAACCACTTGCCAGTTCATTCGCTGTTCATGCTTACTAGCCATCGTCCAAGCATAGCGAGGTGATGGATGCATGCAGCTGTAGCCATGCCATGCCATGCCATTTGTCGGGGACATTGTAAATCTATTTGCCACTTTTGGTATTTTCAGGTACTACGTTCTTAATCACTCAGTGTCTTCCTTTCCTAATTATAATAAAGCTTAATTAGATTTAAAACATATATATAGATACTTAAATGCAACATTTTAAGCTTCATAGATACAATTAGGTAGCATTTTAAAATATATGGTAGTTAAGTGTAATTATTAAATCATATTGATTATCAAACTTAAGATGCATTGTATAGTTAAGTGTAACATTTCAAATATAGAAAACTAGGGATTTAGTTTGTTAATGCTTAAACCACAGAATATTTATTTGTATTTTATTTTTTTTTTAAAACATTTTCTTCTAAATCATCTGAACATTTTGGTTTCTTTCCTTATGTAACTCTTATGTCAAATCTATGAATTAAGTTATATATTGTATATGTTGTAAATTTGCTTGCTACCTCACCTATGACAATGGCTTCTCTGTGGTGCCATTGGCACCTTCTAGTCTTATAACCAAAACCAAAACACACCACCACCACCAGTTATCAAGGACTCATACAAGCTGCCAGGGGCTTCCGGCAGATGCGATCCATGATGACAAGGAAAGACATTATCAGCTCACAATCAACTCCTGGCTGGATCACCAGGCTGACACATCGTTGTCAAGCATGACTGAGGTGTTCGCCTTCTTCGGACATATCAGTGCCACTTCCTCACCCTTGCCATCCAGGATCTTGCAACATCTTCTCCTGAAGCAACCTTCAGTTTGGAAATTTGGTGTTGTTGACTGGTAATCGGGACTACCTAAGAACACCTCTGCCCCATCGCCTCTCTGGAGGATCAGCCGCCTCCTCATCGAGAAAACACAAGGGTAGCCTCTGTTTTCAAGCCATCATCACCTTTGAATCCACTCCATCGACCATGCATGCTTAGAATCTGCTAGCAAAAAGTAAGCTTAAATATATTAGGCAAAGGACAGACAATTCACTAAATTTTTCTAGAGCTAGCAACTCATGCTGTGCTCAGAGGTGCAATGTTAATTTGTTTCAATGCATCATCACTCTGCCTCATTTGTGTGCTGAACCTCATAGTGTTTTCTCTAAACATGTTATACAATCAGAGTAATTAAAGCAATATGCAAGAGGCTATAAGATTAATACGATTACTGTGTCCTTACATGAGGCTTAGAGCCATGAGGGCCCTCCCATCTCCATCCATGAGTAGGAGCTCCCTTGTGAAGTATTTGTGCCTCCTTGAGTAGTTGTCAACCCTAAAGGCCAGTCTTCCATTGCTATCGTAAACCGAAAACCCATCAGTCCCCTGGAAAGCCATGCTGGACTTCTTCCACACTGTCCAAACTGATGGACTATTATTGCTGGCTGTTGCAGGCTCTCCGACAGCACTCTTGTTCTCTGTAGGGTGTATTCTAAACATCCTATCGATTTGTGTTAGGAGGAAGACTAGAACTCTTAATTACTACGTACAGGGCTTTGCTTTCTTAGCAGGCTCGGTGTTGGGAAGGAATGGGGAAAGAAGAAGATATATAAAGAGGAGGGGAGAAGGGGGCGGAACACCACCACCACCACCACCACCGACATGGGATGGGAATTTAGCTGGCCGACATGGATTCGAGATAATCGATCAATTTCGGCGTTTTCAATGAGGAATAAAATGGCTTTGTGGATGGATGGTTACGTAGGATTCGAGCTTGGCTGCTGGTGGGAGAATAAAATAGTGCCACGATTTAGATTCCTAACGTGTTCTTATGTGGCCGAAAGAGGGAGAGCATCGCAGCCGCAGTGGCCGACCCTTTCTTTTGCTAGCCTCAAGGTTCCAACATACAACTGCGTTTTATCTTCAAGCCGCCAACCACCACATGAACGCGCGGCCAGTTAAAAGTGACGAGCGTGCTCCAGAAAAAGCTAACGGCAGTCGGCAGCTACTTTGGACCTCTAATATATACATATATATATATATATAGTGGCGTTATGTTTAAGTTTACTTACCCAGTACTTCAACGTGTAGAGGGGGTCCAAAGAAAAGATCGAGAGTCGAATCCCCCAGGGCAACTACTCCTCCTCTTAAAGATCGATCGTGACACGGTCCCATATTCTTAGAATGGGAATGGGATGCCACAAGCGAACGAGGAGTACTTAAAAGGTTTTTAGTATGCATGAGTGGACTTCTTCAAGTAGGCGGTGATAAATCATGCTGAAGAAAAAGAATCTTAATGTGATAAGGATGTGGAATTTCAAATAGCTTACAGTTAACGTAGAAAATTAGAGGAGTTTGCGTTTCTCATGCAATAGTCAAGGAAAAGTTCCTTCTCTTTCTCTATTTCACGTAGCTTTTCATCCGCATGCACAACCTCTTTCCACATTATCTTTACTTTCCATACACAGTTCATGTAATGAAAGCTAGCTGCATGAATGGGGAAAAGGTTTTTCTAAATCCTTCTTAAGGTGTGCGGGACCTTTGCTGTAGATTAATATATTAGTTGGTTTTAGGTGCATTTAGTATATAATCTAGCACATTATCTAACCAGGCAATGGCATATAGTTGGACAAGTGGATTTGGTAGAGCTGGATTTAACCTATATCATGATCTAAAAGCAGGTTTGGAATTGAGCCAATTAAACAAAAAAGAGACCCAAATTGTTTTTGATAAAATAAGCATAAGGAATACTTATTGGTCTTCTGTTATGTGCGGTATGTAATCATGGCTATATTTTTTTCATAACTTAAAGGAACATTTGTTATCTATATAGAATATTATAGGTCATAGGGGAATCATTTGTTTTTGATTGACTTTCTTTCTTCAAAGAATTTGATGACTCATATCTAATGAACTGCACCTTCTCTTTATCGATCTTTTGACTAAAGAGTAGAAATACTTTCCCAACAATCTAAAAACTGAGGCAAGGAAAACTGAGTCGCCAACTGTTTGCTTGGTCTAAAAAATTAAAAATACCATGGCTTTTTTAAAGTAGCTAGCTTTATTGTCCATATGCAGCCCCAAACAAGTAGATTAGATGTACTAAAAACGAATTGGATGACAGGTAGGGGAAGAGTTTGATTAACATCAGCCGTACCAGTAGAGCTTACATGGTTTCTCTTTACCGCTCAACATGACATCACAAAGAATAGTGCCCCACCATGTCAACACACCTGCTGCATGGTAATCCTACTGCGTTGTTTCACCCTTTTTTCCTCACAAGGGCCTACAAATGTTGGTGAACGATATGTTTTGTATGGCATGCAGGTGGAATATTTGATTTGAATCTAAGGGCAGATGTAGGGCCATCTCCTGTAAGAAGGGGCTCCCATTTTAGATCCTTCATGTGGGCATCCTTGTGTTTAAATTAGTAGTACTCAATTAACGTTCAATAATAATTTAGTTGCAATTTGATATATATAATAAATCAAATCGCTGTACATGTCTTATTATTAATAGAAAAGAAAATAAAGCATGCATTATTACCATACTTTCTTTGAGCTCTACTAGTTTCATGCATCCTCAGTTAATTGTTGTAAAATAATGTTCATATTGTAAGAATTTAAATTTAATGCGAGTTATCATTAACTGTATACTTTTATATTTATGAAAAAGAAGTTGGATGAGGTTTAGATTAAATGATTAATATAAGCTTAAATAAAATTCGTGTTCTATCGAGTATTGGATGAGGTCTGTCTCAGTAATTAATATATGTGGGATGTGGTATAAAGGCATAAGGTCTACTTATTTGAGTTCCTCAATGAGAGGACTTAATGGCTCTTTTGTTTTATATTCTGATCTTTATTTTCATTTTAATCTAATTTTAGCTCTAATTAGTTTCTTATATAAAAAAGTTAAAAAGATCATCAGTTTTATTGAATGATAATGTGAAGTAGGATAAAGAAAAAAATTTTAATGCCATGTAGTTATGCTCTCAAGGGAACTACTAAACCTAAAGGTTGGTCCGTACTTTATATATTTCCATATGTAATTTTATTTGAAGTTGGATGTCTTAATGTTTAGTATGTGGTTACTAAATTCAACACATATGTTGTGTAAAATAATTATATTTAAATACAAGAGTACATGGAAGATGTATGACAAGTCCAAAATGTAGTACTGGTGTGTTTACAATATTCAAGAATAATTCAGAAGAAAAAAATTGAATTTGAGAAAGATAAAAAGAATGCAACAATGTTTAGGATAAATTAAAAAAAATAAAAATACTGTACATATCATTTTATTGGCAGAAATAAGGTAAGCTAGTGATATATATATATCATCACTAATTAATTAATATGCAAGAAAATGGCATATATCATTAGTGTTTAAAATGATTTAAGAGTTCATGCATTTTGAATAAATTACAGATGATCCATATGTGCACGTTTTGTCCAAAGAATCATTCATGAGCTCATAGTACGTAATTCAAACATAAAACTTTTCAAGAACGAGAAAAAGAAGCCCATGGTAACTGGAGAAATTGCATGGTAACTCATGAAAACTAGTTATAATCATTCTGTCAATACCAATCTATTTTATGTCAGCTAACCACTCAGAACGTAGGAAATAAAATAGAACGCATATAAGTTCCAGAAATTGCCACCTTTGGTTAATGGGGGAGCTCGAGATTACTATGTTTTTGAACGTCCAGAAACTGAATTCATGCCTGCAGGTTATCTCAATTTAAGATACCAATGAGCCAAAATGCAAATGGATGAGACTCTATTTACTCAACAATCTGTTGAAAATTTCATTCAAATTTTTGCTTTGCTTCGCACTGATAGTAAAACTCGTTGAGACCACGTGATATTGGTTATATTTAATTTACTCCTAGTGGACTATAACAATTTTAGAGATAAATTATTTTATGAATAAAGCTAGAACTGCTGATTAATTATGTGCCAAAAGTTTTGATTAACTTATGTCATCCGCATGCAAATCCAACCACTTAGACAAAGATTAGGGTCTAGGAAGAAGGATTAGCAACAAGACAGGCAAAACAGCTGGATAACCATGACATGACAATCTTAAGGAAAAATTAGGTGGCAGTCATCACCTATTTCAGTTATTAGTCATCCGAAGTGGACTAACTCTGGATCTCACATAAATTTTCTAACAAAAAAAAAATCTCCTCCTAGATTTCTTGGAAGTTTTGCAGCTGAAAACAGTGGAGCGGCGAGCAGTACACGACAACCATCAGAGTTGGACGTGAAATTAAGAAATCATTTAATTGTCTCCTGTCATCCTCCACTACCGTTGGTGGCTCACGACTTTGCAACGAGAGAAGGTTACGGAATTATGATTAGATGTGACTCATCATAACGTGAGATGAATGTTAATGATCCATGAGTTCAGGCAGTGTAATGTATCAGGTAATCAAGAATCGCAAAATGAAAGCTGACAAACTTCTTGTTGGAATTGTTTTTAAAAGAGCCAAAGATAAGGACATATCGTAATTTAGTAGCAGCGGAAGCAATAGATCATCGATCATCGGAAGCTATCAAAGTTTCTTGTATGTTCACGCTCCTAAACTGCGGCATCGGTAAGGAAGAGGAGAAAGAGCCCTTCAGTGACCCTCGGATGCGTCTCTCACTCAGAAGACCTCCTCGTAAAAAACACATTCGGTCTTCTATTTAAAGAAGGCTATCACTAGCAGATAAGCCAGAGGGTTATCTTACGAAGCATCCCTCAAAATCCGAAGAGTCTCAAGGGACTTGGGTTATCGTGTGGACGAATTAATGGCACCCAGGCCAACAATCTCCCACTCGTCCACACAGGAACATTATAACCTCTACTCTCTCAACTTACAGTGCGGTGGGGTGTGCGACCCGACGAAACTCACACACAGTGATACATAGGGATATACTACATTACTGCATTAAGTTAATAAATAACTAACACAGCGAACAAGAATATAATCCAATCCCGTCTATGTCCTAGATAATTCGATCACACCTAATCAAGCACTCTCAGTCCCTCAAGAGATCTACTCTGAGCAGTACTTAAAAAACACAAAGTCATAATGTTGGTATCCATAATCATATGCAACTCATACACATGATTGCCCGGGCAATAGATCACAAACATAAGGTATGATCACGAATAATCTTTCTTGAATACTCATACTAGTCCATCATTGTCCAGTTGACTTCCTAGGATTGTCTCATGTGGCCGTATCAATTCCATGACCCTGGAGGACAAGGCTAAGGAAGTCATCCTGAACTCCAACTTCATGATATAGGTTCAAGTCAAAGGACACTACATAGTTGTAAGGCTCACACGGTAATGGAGAGGGAATATATCGCATTACCCCTTACAGGGTCGACTTTAGCACATGCAATATAATACATGCTACAGTGGAGCTCCTACTTAATGGGCCATGTCATACTCAGTCACCGTACGAACACAAGTTCAAGCATCACAAAGTTGCTTGACTCGAGCACACACCAATGCTCCCAGTTCGGCTATAACAGGCTTAGTACGGATCTGTGGACATATCACTCTTGATACACTGCTCACACATATTTATGCTCCGTACTTAACTCTCCTGAGTCTCATCTCAGTCCAAACTGAGGCGACTTTGATTATAATCTATTCTATTATAATTTATGTAGCACATTTTGCAATCCATGCAATCTGCAACTCATGCATTGCTACTCAAGTATCTATAATGGCTACTTTAGTCTTATTCTGCCCACTACAAAAGTGTCAGGGCGATCACCCATATGAGTGGGCTGATCTAAGCCTGTGACATTTATACACATACGTGCCTATAAATATGAACTCATCATAATAATGAAATAAATATTCCATAAACTTTAACACATAGTCATTGATGTCCATACAATCCCTGTCTGACAACAAAAAGAACAGACACAAACTCCTACATAAGTCTGAACATATCACAGTCTGTCACACTCTATACAGACCTAGACCCCTCACATGAGCCTGGAACACATCCCTAGAAATAGGCTTCGTCAGAGGATCAGCCAGCATCCTGCTAGTGGATATATGTTGTAGGATAACTGTTGGCCAGATGGCAACCCAAGAGGGGGGGGAGGGTGAATTGGGTTCTTAAAAATTTAAGACTTTTTAGATGTTTTAAACAGATTTGCTCAAGATGTGCAAGTGAGTGAAATTAACTAAGAAGCAATGCACAAGCAATTAATAAGAGAGATAGAGAGAGAGAAAATATAGCACGGCAAACACAAGATAATTTTATAGTGGTTCGGTGCAACCAACACCTACGTCCACTCCCAAGATTCACTTGGGTCCACACTATAATCTCTCTAGATTACAGTCGAGTTGTTTTCCAAGCTCACAACTCAAACTTGTTGTTTTTTCGGGATCACAACGAACCCAGCCGGTTTTAACTCGGGCTTACCAGCACAAAACCCAACACGTTGTTTTAAGCGGGGTCACAACTAACCCAACACAAGCACTCCGGCTTGCAACGAGGTATATCAACCTCCACTGATTCAATCCACTGATTGAATCAGCAAACTATCAAAATAAAAGTG